>WNWK01004065.1:17230-148870 GCA_009830355.1 Cherax destructor
CTACCCACCGCTGTATAATCATTACGGGTTTAGCGCCCCCATGAAATAATAAAAATTGTACATACGTATAAATACACTTGTGATATATAGTAACAAATGGATAAATTACCAAGGATAGCCCAATAAAATGTCAGTGACGTATTTCCATTGGGGTCCTTGTAATATCTTATTATTTAAAGGCTAACAGTAAGTGTTCTTTATGCCAGTTATTAAAGTTAACATCTGGGGAATTAATGTATAATTTAGGGAACTTAAAGTGAAGAGTTGAGTTACTTTGAAAACTAACATAGAACCCTCATTGAAGTTCAATAAGTCATTCTTAACTTGAAACAAGATGGAAATAAATCACTTTGACTTTTTTTGGGCGGTACCTTAGGTAATTTACATATATGTTACAACGTATGACAATTGTGCTTTTGTGTACCTGTACCTAAGTAAACTTTATAAATGGGTTTTGGGTTGCACAATGAGCATCATTCATCAGAACTTGTCATTCCATCAATCATTTGTTTGATGATTTCTTCTTCTTAGCATGATACAAATGTATACTAACACATAAGTAATTTATAAGACCATAAGAAAGGAGGAACACTGCAGCAGGCCTGTTGGCCCATACTAGGCAGGTCCTTCACAATCCGTCCCACTATATTTCTACATGTATCATCTTGTTCAAGCGTTATTTATATTTATATATATATCACCATAAGTAATCATTGTTAAGTAATTTATATTCATATATGTATCATCTTAAGCAACCATTGTTACATGACAACCTAGAATAGTTTAAAGTCATCAAGAGGCTTCATTACCACTGGCCACTGTGCTCCGTGGCTTGGTGGCTAAAGCTCTTGCTTCACATGGCGAGGGTCCGGGTTCTATTCCCGGCGAGGGTAGAAACATTGGGCGTGTTTCTTTACACCTGTTGTCTATGTTCCCCATCAATAAAATGGGTACATAGGTGTTAGTCGACTGGTGTGGATCGCATCCTGGGACAAAACTGACCTAATTTGTCCGAAATGCTCTGCATAATAAGCTGCTTTCTATAGTGTGTCATTGATGTCAACTAGGCATATAAATATGGGGTGGAGGGAAGGAGGAGTAAGGGTCATCCCAGAAAAGGTTAGTGAATTGGAATACTATTCCATGAAACATTTACATGCATAAGTGTACAGTATCTGCAATGTAGATAATTATGCCAGAACTCTGGTATACAAGTTTCGGAGTTATTGCACATGCCAGCTAGACTGAGATATTAGAGGTTAAAATAACTAATATTAAAATTTACAGTTTTCTACATATACTGTATCTAGCTTATGTAATCACCTGGTGACCACTTTATCGTTACAGGGCTGAAGACAGACAGTCATGAATCGACGTGTGGCATGGCTGTTACTGCTTACGTATGGCATACTTTTGGTGAGTATAATTTATTAAAGTACTTGTTCAACATTTCAACATTGATCATTTCTGTTAATGGCAAATTGCAATCATGTTTGATTTTAAGAAAGAGGCGGGATAGAAGAAAGGTAGGCAGTTATTACATTAATTAGGCAGGAGTTATCACATTAATAGTTATCTACTTATAGTATTCTATATACAGTGGTACCCCGACTTACGATATTTTTTCATTCCAGAATGCTGTTCAAGTGCCATTACCAAACGAATTTATCCCCAAAAGGAATGATGTAAAATAGACTAGTCCTTTTAGACCCCCAAAATTACACTTACAAAAGCATTTAAAAAAATAAACTTACATAAAAGGGTGAGTTTGGGGACCATCGTAAGTCGGGGTACCACTGTATACAGTTGTTACAAGAGTAAAGCTATGTTTGATATGTCCCATCTTTTATTAATCATATAATTTTTTAAGTTTCCAGTAGCTTTATTATGCACATTTGTAATTGTATGTACAGCACTATTACAGATTCATTTCTACAGTATCACAGTACCCATACAATGTTTAGTTACACACAAATATACACTTGAGAAAACATTTGAAAAGATGATGATGATAATAATAATAATAATAATAATAATAATAATAATACAGTGGTACCTCTACTTACGAGCAGCTCCCAACTCGAACAATTATGTAAGTGTATTTTTGTAGGTGCTTTTGTAAGTGTATTTTTGGGGGTCTGAAATGGATTAATCTAATTTTCATTATTTCTTGTGGAAAAAAATTCCTTTGGTATCGGCACTTGAATAGCCGACTGGAATGAATTTTGCTTGTAAGTAGAGGTACCACTGTAATAATTAAAAATTATAGTAATTTTTATTTCAAATCATTGCAACAAAAATACATACATATGCAATAATTTGAAAGATTGTAGTATGCAGTGTTTTGAGCAAACCTACTAGAACTAAGACTATACATAGTTTTTCTAATTGGTCTAATTACAAGGTACAGTGGACCCCCGGTTAACGGCCATAATTCGTTCCAGAATGCTGTTCAAGTGCTGTTACCGAACGAATTTATTAACTTAAGGAATAATGTAAATTAGAGTAGTCTTTTTGGACCCCCAAACATACACTTACAAAAGCACTTAAAAAAATACACTTACATAAATGTTAGTGTTTGGAGCCGGCCGTTAACCGGGGGTCCACTGTATTGATAGAAAGTTAAAAAAAAAAAAAAGTAAATATACAAGTTACATGATTATTCATAAAAAGTATAAAATTGTATTGACTAGTTGTAAAAAGTCGAGTTGTCCTAGTTTGAAATTACAATATAGTGCAGTGCAGTGTGTTATCAAAAGATTATTGAATACATTGACCATCCTAATCAAAAATGTCCTAAAAACAAATGTAAAATAAATTGATCCTGTTTTTGAAAAGCTGAATACAGTGGTCCCCCGAGTTTCGTAAAAACTTCACTCCAGAAGCCTACTCCAGCGCCATTACCGAACGAATTTACTTCCTTAAGGAAAAATGTCACGTAGGTTAGTCTATTTCAGACCCCCAAAAATACATTTCCACAAGCACTTACAATATTATACAGTGGTACCCCGACTTACGATATTTTTTCATTCCAGGATGCTGTTCAAGTGCCATTACCAAACGAATTTATCCCCATAAGGAATGATGTAAAATACACTAGTCCTTTTAGACCCCCAAAATTACACTTACAAAAGCATTTAAAAAAATAAACTTACATAAAAGGGTGAGTTTGGGGACCATCATAAGTCGGGGTACCACTGTACTTACATAATTGTACGAGGGGGACCACTGTATTTTTCCCTCTTTATATTTTTCAGATTTTTGGTGGCTTTGGGATGTGGGTATCCATTCAACTGATTGATCATAACTCAACAGCTACATATAGGTAAATCACTATTCCTTGTTGACATTTACCTCCATGTTTTTCATGACCTATTTATTATTTCTCAAATTTGAGTATATACCAGTCAGTCCTGAACAGATATGCTAGTATTCTTGGGAATACAGTATGGAGTAGCTAAATAGTGCTTTACAGTAAACCAACTAAAGTGGAATTAAAAGGCATGATTTTGTCTTAATGCTTTGAAAAGGTGCACTCAAAAATCACAGCATATGGAAATGTTTGCTACTATACAGTCATCCCTCTGTTTTCGATTTTAATCCGTCCAGATGGATCGCTAAAACCAAAATCGGCGAAAACCAAAACTATTTTCCCCATAAGAAATAATGGAAATTCAATTAATCCGTTCCAGAAACCCAGAAGTTTGGAAAAAAATTTGGGGGCCTTAAAGATAGATTTACATGCACAAATGAATGAACTGAATGTGGCACTTACCTTTATTGAAGACTGATGTTGCTGGATGGGAGAGGGAAGAGGGAGAGGAAGAGACCCTAATTTTGAAGGGAATCCCTCCATAAGGACTCTAGGTACCAAGTCCTCATCTGGGGTCACTTCCCTTCTTTGTCTTTAATCCCACTAGGACCAGCTTGTGAGTCACTGCACACCTGTGGCACTAAATATCTGTCCAGAGGCTCTGTATCTGGTGGCTCTTTAAAATGTCCCTAAAATGGGACATGGAATTGTCATTGTAAAAGTACCCAGCACGGATTGCAACATCTTTGTCAGGGTGATGTTCCTCCACAAATGAATGCACCCTACTCCACATTGCACAAATCTCCTTAATCTCTGAAGAAGGCACCTTACATCTTTCTTCCTCCACTGAAGCAATTTCCTCAGATCTGTTTTGTTGTTGTTGCAGCTCAAGCTCTTGCAGCTCTTCAGTGGTTAGATCTTCATTGTGGTCCTCCACCAACTCTTCCACATCCTCTCCATTCACATCCAACCCCATGGAAGTCCCCAATTCCACAATACTTTCCACAACTTCCATAGGCTCCTCAGGGTTAGCTTCAAACCCTTCAAAATCCCTCTCTGGGACACAATCTGGCTGCAACTTTCTCCAAGCAGAGTTCATCGTCCTGGAGGTCACTCCCTGCCAAGCTTTATCTATAAGGCCTATGCAATGGAAGATATCAAGTGAGCCTTCCAGAACTCTTTTAGGGTCAATCTAGTGTCTGAGGTTACATCAAAGCACCTTTGAAACATTGCTTTGGTGTACAGTTTTTGAAGTTTGCAATGACCTGCTGGTCCATGGGCTGGATGAGAGGAGTGGTGTTAGGAGGCAAGAACTTCACTTTACAAATTTGAATTCCTTAGACATTTGATCTTCCAAGTCTTGAGGATGACCAGGAGCATTGTCCATTACCAGGAGGCACTTAAGTGGCAATTTATTGTCCAATAGATATTTCTTCACACTGGGGCCAAACACTTGATTAAACCATTCCAGGAAAATTTCCCTAGTGACCCATGCCTTAGCATTAGACTTCCAAAACACACACAATTTACTCTTGTCATCACTGTAGTTCCTGAACACTCTGGGATTTTCAGAGTGATACACGAGTAAAGGCTTCACTTTTAAATCCCCACTAGCGTTCCCACATAACATAAGAGTTAGCCTGTCTTTCATAGGCTTGTGTCCTGACATTGCCTTTTCCTCCTGCGTGATGTAGGTCCTCCTTGGCATTTTCTTCCAAAAGAGGCCTGTTTCGTCACAATTAAACACTTGTTGGGGTTTAAATTCTTCTGCATCTACATATTCTTTAAACTCGCGCACAAATTTTTCAGCCCCATCTTTATCTGAACTGGCACCCTCACCATGCCTTACAACACTGTGTATGCCACTTCGCTTCTTGAAGTTTTCGAACCAGCCTTTGCTGGCCTTAAATTCATCAACATCAACACTGGTTCCAGGCATTTTCTTTACAAGATCGGCATGCAACTGCCTTGCTTTTTCACATATGATGGATTGCACAACACTATCACCCGCTAGCAGTTTTTGGTTTATCCACACCAATAACAATTTCTCCATATTTTCCATTGTTTGTGATCTCTGTTTTGTTATCGTATTCATCCCTTTTGCAACATTAGCTTCCGTGATTTCTTTTCTCTTTGCCACAATGGAACTGATGGTTGATGGGTTTTTCTTGTATATCCTGGCGAGCTCGGCAATACGTACACCACTATCATATTTTTCTATTTTTTCTTTCTTCATTTCTACAGTGTTCCTCACTTTCTTTACCAAAGAACTGGCACTAGGAGCTTTCTTTGGGCCCATGGTAACTTATTTAGTAGTCACACACAATAATCAAGGGCCAAAAAGAATGAATTGTTAATAAATGTTTTGTATGAACTCCTGGGGTGATGTTCACTCAAGCATAAACAATGCTAGACTGCGTGATAATGTGCGTGGGAGGTGCGTGGGTGGCGGGCCTACGGCCTTTGTATGTGCGCGGCACTGGTGGACAGGTCCCATATGGTCGGCGAAAACTAAAACAATCGGCGAAAACTGAGACAAATTTTCCCCGAAAAAAGTCGGTGAAAACCAAAATCGGCGAAAACCAAAATCGGCGAAAACTGGGACAATCGAAAACCAAGGGATGACTGTACTCTGTACAGCATGGAAGGGTCAGTGCAAGAACAAATTCATGATAGTTTTTTTTTTTTTTTTTAACTCTCCAACTCAATGAGCTTCTGGGTGAGTGTTAGGAAAGGCACAGCATCTCTTTTCTGCACTGCCACTCATGCCTCCAATTGCCTTTTTAACTAGTGGAATTGGCATAAAATAGGACTCAAAGTAGACAAAATCGCTGATGTGTGAATTGCGCTCACTGCTAAATTTGAGCCTTATAATTCCATAAAGTGTCCATCAGATTTCTTATTTTTGGTGTCGTTACCTTCAGAAAAAGATTCTCTACCATTTTAGAAGAATTTTTTTTTAATACTGATACTGTGAGCATTTCTAATTTTGGGGCTGGACAGTGAAGGTTTTAACACTGGTCATCTCCCACTGAAGTAAGGTAACTAGTGAAAAGAAAACATCTTAACCATCATTCAGTCAATTACTGTCATACTAGAAACTTGCTGAAAATCACAGCTCAAATGACCCTCTTGAGCTGCAACATTCCCACCCTGCCTTTAGAGTGCAAGCACCATACTTCTCACCTGCAGGGCCCAAGTCTAACTAACCGGTTTTCCTGAGTCCTTTCATGTTACTTTGCTCACATTTCAACAGCACGTCAATCATAAAAACCACTTGCCTCCACTCACTCCTATCAAACACACACAAGCCTGTTGGATGTCCAAGCCCCAAGCACTCACTCTCCCATACCCTGCTCCTTCTTCATACTTTCCTGGGATGACAGCTGCCCCTCCTTCCCTACATCCCAGATTTATATGCGGTGTAAATTTAGAAAACTGACAGGTTGAAGAATGAAACACTTGTGCAACATTTGCACAAGTGTGTCTGTCTTCAGATTTATATGCCCACCTGTCCATCCTGTATTGCTTTATCCATTCAAAATGTTAAGACTGCCTTAACAACCCTTCCTCTGCCCTCAGAATAATACTTTTGGTAATCTCATACCTAGTCTCCAAGCTCTTGAGTTCTCTGCATAATATTCACACCACACATTACCCTCACATATAATATAATAATAATATCTTTATTTCTGTGCTGCAGCGAGGAGGAGGCTGGAGGCAGTGGAGATGTCGTGTCTAAGGGCAATGTGTGGTGTAAATATTATGCAGAGAATTTGTACTGTGGAAATTAAGAGGTGTGGAGTTACTAAAAGTATTAGTCAGAGGGCTGAAGAGGGGTTGTTGAGGTGGTTTGGTCATTTAGAGAGAATGGAACAAAGTAGAATGACTTGGAGAGCATATAAATCTGTAGGGAAAGGAAGGTGGGGTAGGGGTCATCCTTGAAAAGATTGGAGGGAGGGGGTAAAGGAGGTTTTGTGGGCGAGGGACTTGGACTTTTCAGCAAGTGTGCGTGAGCATGTTAGATAAGAGTGAATGGAGACGAATGGTTTTTGGGACATGACGAGCTGTTGGAGTGTGAGCATGGTAATATTTTGTGAAGGGATTCAGGGAAACTGGTTATTATAGATTTAGCTGGACTTGAGTCCTGGAGGTGGGAAGTACAATGCCTGCACTTTAAAGGAGGGGTTTGGGATATTAGTAGTTTGAGGGCCATCTAAACCATCGTATCTGAGCGCCTCTGCCAAGACAGTAATTATGTATGAGTGATGGTGAAGGTGTTGAATGATGAAAGTTTTTTCTTTCTTTTTGAGTTTTTCTTTCTTTTTGGGCCACCCTGCCTCGGTGGGAAACTGCCGACGTGTTAAAAAAAAAAATTCTACAAGTGCATGTACGAAGTATACAGGCCTAGCTGACATCAATGACATACTACTATATAGAAAGTCGCTTGTTATGCAGACCATTTCGGGCAAATTAGGTCAGTTTTGTCCCAGGATGCGACCCACACCAGTCGACTAACACCCAGGTACCCATTTTACTGATGGGGAACATAGATAACCAATGTAAGGAAACACGCCCAATGTTTCTACCCTCATTGGGAATCGAACCTGGATAATTGTCATATGAAGCGAAAGCTTTAGCCATCAGGCCACGGGGGACTGTTGCACAAAATAGTATTTTATAACAAAAGTATCCAAAAAATTATAAAAGTAATAGAATGCATTACTTTTAAATCAAAGCTTTGCTTATAAATTTAAATAAAACAAATATTTTCAGGCCTAACACGCGAGGTTATGTAAACTATTATGAAGATCCACGGTTCTACTTGATTGTTCCCTCGGGTGTCAGTATTATGATTGCTGCTGTCTTAGTTGTGGCTGGCATCTGTTCAAGAAAAATCTTCGCAACAACAGTTGTAAGTACAATCGTGCAAGTTTAAAATGGATTATTGTTCCATTTAAATGATTTTACTTTCATCACAATTGTTTAGTAATAGCTAGAATCAGTTGTTTAGTAATACTAGCTAGAATCAATAGCAGCTAGTGATTCTAGTTGGGCTTAAGCTAGTGCTTGTAGAATAGCCATATTTCAAGTAGCTGTTTTAAGAACTACTAACTGGTCTTTAATAATGACTAAACCCAAGAATGGGTTAAATTATAAGTACTCTTCACTGTTCTAATCCTTTCATTTTTAATTCACTACATTACCCAGTTTCATTAAAACTGACAACTTGACCCAGTTGAGAATAATACCACTACATTGCAATGAAATAGTCACTGTAGCATCTGTCATTATGTATTGCTTAGCATTTTTTCAAAATTAGTAATGTCATTATTACTTTCCCTGCTAACAAAATATTTGCTTTAAGTCTTGCTATTTGCCATTTTGTGTTTTCACATGCCTACCACATTATTCTCACTATATCCACCCATCTCAGCTTTCCTCTCTGCTGTGTTCGAACATCTTATCTTATCTGACTTCTTACTTTAAGGTCAAACATTGTAACTTTGTGTGTACCTGCCAGATTTTTTTATGCTTGGTTTCTGACCTAGAAATTCTTAGTTTTGACTGTCTTCAGAGTCACCCACACAACTTGTTTGTCATAAGTAAGTTTATTCAGGTACAGATACACATAAATACAGTTACACAAATTATCATACATAGTAATGTGTGTAAATTATCTAGGATAACCCAAAAAAGTCAGTGACTTGTTTCCATTGGGGTCTATACCAAACATGACACCAAAGTACAGTGGTCCCCGAGTAACGAAAAAACTTCATCCCAGAAGCCTGCTCAAGTGACATTACCGACCGAATTTACTCCCTTAAGGAATAATGTCACGTAGGTTAGTCTATTTCAGGCCCCCAAAAATACACTTCCACAAGCACTTACAATATTATACTTACATAATTGTACGATTTCCGGGGTGTTCGTTACTCGGGGGACCACTGTACATGGAAGTGTAGCATGGCACAAAAATGGTGGAAGGTAACTTTAATATATCAGAAGCTCAACTGAAACTAGTGTTTTCATACATGCCATTTTGTGCCCACTGTCAGATGCATATTACACTTGACCAAAATAGTAACTACTGGTGAAAGGATTAAAATAAAAAAATCTTATAAGAAGATAATGTTCACAATGAGATGGGAGGTCAGTAGGTAATTTGAGACTTGTACTGTAACTGAGTTAAAATTTTGATTCCAAGATATAAATACTCTGTGAATAACTATAGCTATGACACAAACATTGTTGTAGTCTTAGTTTTGTTCATCTTGCTTAACCCTTTGACTGTTTCGGTCGTATATATACGTCTTACGAGCCACTGTTTCGGACTTATCAATACGCCTAAATTCTAGCGGCTTCAAATCAAACGGGAGAAAGCTGGTAGGCCCACATATGAGAGAATGGGTCTGTGTGGTCAGTGTGCGCAGTATAAAAAAAATCCTGCAGCACGCAGTACGTAATGAGAGAAAAAAAACTCCGACCATTTTTTTGGATTAAAACGCCGACTTTGAGGTGTATTTTCGTATAGTATTTATAGTTGTATTCTCTTTTTTTATGGTCTCATTTGATAGAATGGACAGCATACTACAGAAATAGAGATGATTTTGATTAGTTTTATGATGAAAACGACCTTGAAATTGAGCTCAAAGTAGGAGAAATGTTCGATTTTTGCAAATGTTCAAGAGTAAACAAATCCCGCCACGCATTCAATACACATCAATTAGCGAGTCTAATATTCTTTCACAAGTGCACTGATATTATTTATACCATTTTTACAATAATGCAATAGTCTGCATAACGGTAAATCTTCTATTTTTTATGTGAATAAAAAATCAAAATAGAAAGCAAAAGTAATATAAGAGGGGCCTAAAGACGTGACTAATGAACAGATAACATCTTATTTTAGTGCCAGGAATGTCTGCATTGTTTATTCTGGCCCCTATTTTGAAATTGACAACTTTTTTATTTTGCATGAAATTGGCCAAATTGCCAATTTCTGATCACTTTATTGGGTAGTTGAAATCGATAAATTGGTGATTTCTTGTACTCAATCGATAGAGCAAATAGAGTTCTAAAGAAATATCTATGAGTTTGGTCAACTGGAACAATGGAATTTACCGAAAATAGGGCTCAAAGTCGGCGAAATTGCCGATGCGTATATATTGCTGAGATCACTAACTTCGCGAGAGCGTAATTCCGTGAGTTTTCAATCAAATTTCAAACTTTTGGTGTCTTTACCATCGGGAAACGATTCTCTATCATTTCATAAGAAAAAATAATTTATTTATTTTTTTTAAATTTTGCGACAACAGGAGAGCACTCAGGATTGAGGGTTGCGACAGTCAAAGGGTTAATATGATCTAAAGATGAAGGGATTCACTTTAGCTAAAGCTTAATATAATTTCTGTACCATATTTGTGATAAGATGTCTTTCAGGGGAGGCATCTTGATGCTAGTAAATGGCTTTTGATCCAAGGAATTTGAGCTACCCTTCCATTGGATCAAGCCTGATTTCCTCTTATTTCCCCCAGTTGCTGTATGATCCTTCCATATTGATTTAGTGCTTAATCAAGAGTATAATAATACAGCAATAATAATTAAAGTAAGTGGCTAATTTATATAAATTTTAGGATTTGTAATATATTTTTTTCTTGTAGGGTCTTCATAGCTCACTGGGACTATGGATAGTGATCCTTTTGACTGCAGTACAGTATCAGGCTGTTAATTGGAAGCCAGATGATGACTTCTTCCTTCCAACATTTCCATGGGTGTTAGGCTTGCAAGTTGGTCTTCTACTCCTGCTGGTCTTACAGGTATTGTATTGTATTTTTTTTGTCAACACATTGCCTATCTCCCACCAAGGCAGGGTGACCTAAAAAGAAAAACAAAAGTTTTCCTTACATTCAGTAATGTATACAAGAGAAAAGGGTTACTAGTCCCTTGCTCCCGGCATTTTAGTTGCCTCTGATGACACGCATGGCTTACAGATGAAGGATTCTTCTCCACTTCCCCATGGAGAATATTGTATTACAGGTACACCCCCAATTTTCCAAAGCTTTGCCGAATTAACCGTTTTGCCGAACCAACGGTGGTCACCCTCATCAACACACACTAAACCACTAATTATACTCTTCTCATATGTCTCTAAAGCACCATGGACTACTAGAACCTTAAATTAAAGAAATATTAAATGTTAAATAAAGGTAGAAAGTTGAAAGTGAACATAGGTAAGAGTAAGGTGATGATGGTATCAAATGATTTAAATAAAGAAAAATTGGATATCACATTGGAGAGAGGGATTATGGAAGAAGTAAATGTTTTCAGATATTTGGGAGTTGACGTGTCAGCGGATGGGTTTATGAAGAATGAGGTTAACCATAGAATTGATGAAGGAAAAAAGATGAGTGGTGCGTTGAGGTATCTGTGGAGACAAAAAACGTTATCCATGGAGGCAAAGAAGGGAATGTACGAAAGTATAGTGGTACCAACACTCTTATATGGGTGTGAAGCATGGGTTGCAAATGCTACAGCGAGGAGGAGGCTGGAGGCAGTGGAGATGTCCTGTCTAAGGGCAATGTGTGGTGTAAATATTATGCAGAAAATTTGGAATGTGGAAATTAGGAGAAGGTGTGGAGTTACTAAAAGTATTTGTCAGAGGGCTGAAGAGGGGTTGTTGAGGTGGTTCGGTCATTTAGAGAGAATGGATCAAAGTAGAATGACTTGGAGAGCGTATAAATCTGTAGGGAAAGGAAGGCGGGGTAGGGGTCGTCCTAGAAAAGGTTGGAGGGAGGGAGTAAAGGAGGTTTTGTGGGCGAGGGGCTTGGACTTCCAGCAAGCATGTGTGAGCGTGTTAGATAGGAGTGAATGGAGACGAATGGTTTTTGGGACATGACGATCTGTTGGAGTGTGAGCAGGGTAACATTTTGTGAAGGGATTCAGGGAAACCAGTTAATTGATTTAGTTGGACTTGAGTCTTGGAAATGGGAAGTACAATGCCTGCACTTTAAAGGAGGGGTTTAGGATAGTGACAGCTGGGAGGGACTATTCTCAGCTGTCGTATCTGAGCGCCTCTGCAAAGACAGTGATTATGTATAAGTGTGGTGAAAGTATTGAATGATGATGAAAGTATTTTCTTTTTGGGGACTTTCTTTCTTTTTGGGTCACCCTGCCTCGGTGGGAGACGGCCGACTTGTTGAAAAAAAAAAAATACAAATTTTATTTCTTCGCAATTTTACATAGAAGTTTACATAGAAGTGCAAGGAGAGCCACTGACATGCCATGGCATTAGGGGCAGCTTAATCTAATGGCTTATAGACTATGTACATAATATTGGAGAAATTGTTTAAATATTGTTCAGATTACAATATGATGATATTTCATTGTTCACATTACATTATGGTGATACTACATTGTAACAAGTGTTTAGTAGGATTGTTGTTAATAGTAAAAATTGAAATTATCTTAAGGAAAATAACATTTAGCATTTTTTTAAAAGTAATTTACGAATGCATTTAGTTAGGTAGTAGGGTAATATAATAGTAATATAATGGTATGAAATTATCTTATAGGAAAATAACATTGAGCATTTTTGAGTATGAGTATTTAGTTAAGGGTGAGTACAGTCATACCTCGGTTAACAATATTAATCCGTCAGAGAGGGCATATCTTTAACCGAAACAGTCGTTAACCGAATCAATTTTCCCATAAGAAATAATGGAAATAAAATTAATCCGTCCAAGACTTTCAAAAGTAGTAAAATAAAATATTTTTAGAACTTTTGACATTAAATAATACACAATTTAATGAACAATAAATAAATACACATGTAAATATAGTACAATAACATGTCACTTACATTTATTGAAGAGTTGTTGATGTGTGGAGGACGGGAGGAGGGAAAGGATGGAGTATAGTATGCTAGTGTTTGGGAAGGGGAAACCCTTCCATTAACACTGCAGGTGGCAAGTTCTTTTCTGGGGTTACTGGCCTTTTCTTTTAATGTCACACTCCCTGCATGAATGGTACACTTCCTGCATGCCTGCTACACTCCTTGCATGCATGCTACACTCCCTGCATGCCTGCTACACTCCCTTCATGCCTGCTACACTCCCTGCATGCCTGCTACACTCCCTGCATGCCTGCTACACTCCCTGCATGCCTGCTACACTCCCTGCATGCCTGCTACACTCCCTACATGCCTGCTACACTCCCTGCATGCCTGCTATACTCCCTGCATGCCTGTTACACTCCCTGCATGCTTGCTACACTCCCTGCATAAATGCTACGCTCCCTGCATAAATGCTACACTCCCTGCATAAATGCTACACTCCCTGCATAAATGCTACACTCCCTGCATAAATGCTACACTCCCTGCATAAATGCTACACTCTCTGCATAAATGCTACACTCCCTGCATAAATGCTACACCCTGCATAAATGCTACACTCCCTGCATAAATGCTACACTCCCTGCATGCCTGCTACACTCCCTGCATGCCTGCTATACTCCCTGCATGCCTGCTACACTCCCTGCATGCTTGCTACACTCCCTGCATAAATGCTACACTCCCTGCATAAATGCTACACTCCCTGCATAAATGCTACACTCCCTGCATAAATGCTACACTCCCTGCATAAATGCTACACTCCCTGCATAAATGCTACACTCCTGCATAAATGCTACACTCCCTGCATAAATGCTACACTCCCTGCATAAATGCTACACTCCCTGCATAAATGCTACACTCCCTGCATAAATGCTACACTCCCTGCATAAATGCTACACTCCCTGCATAAATGCTACACTCCCTACATAAATGCTACACTCCCTGCATCCTGCTACACTCCCTGCATGCCTGCTACACTCCCTGCATGCCTGCTACACTCCCTGCATGCCTGCTAAACTCCCTGCATGCCTGCTACACTCCTGCATGTCTGCTATACTCCTGCATAAATGCTACACTCCCTGCATAAATGCTACACTCCCTGCATAAATGCTACACTCCCTGCATAAATGCTACACTCCCTGCATAAATGCTACACTCCCTGCATAAATGCTACACTCCCTGCATAACTGCTACACTCCCTGCATGCCTGCTACACTCCTGCATGCCTGCACTCCCTGCATAAATGCTACACTCCCTGCATAAATGCTACACTCCTGCATGCCTGCACACTCCCTGCATGCCTGCTACACTCCTGCATGTCTGCCACTCCCTGCATGTCTGCTTACTCCCTGCATGCCTGCTACACTCCCTGCATGCCTGTTACACTCCCTGCATGCCTGCTATACTCTGCATGCCTGCTACACTCTCTGCATGCTGCACACTCCCTGCATGCCTGCTACACTCCCTCCATGAATGCTACACTCCCTGCATAAATGCTACACTCCCTGCATGCCTGCTACACTCCCTGCATGAATGCTACACTCTTTATCACAGGGCTGGCACTAGGAGCTTTAGCAGTTAAGCACTAAAAACAGTGGAATAATGACAATATACTGGTATGAATGCGTGGGTGTGGGTGGGTGGTCGCTCTCGCTTGTAAACAATAGCACACTGATGCTCCCTGGAGTGCGCGCTCAGCTGGGCGCCACGCAGACACGTCCGGTACGAATGTCGTTACCCGAAGCAAACATCGTTAACCGCAATAATTTTTTTTACGTTATAAATATCGTTACCCGATAGTTGAAACTATCGTTAACTAACAGCATCGTTAACCGAGGTATGACTGTAGGTGGTTTTTGAGAAGAGTCTTAAAATGATTTTCAGACAACGTTATTTTAGTATTTACTGGTAATGAATTCCAGATTCTGGGGCCCTTTATGTGCATAGAATTTTTACATAGGTTGATATGGACACTGGGTATATCAAAAAGGGATCTGTGCCTTGTGTTGTGGTCTTAACTACTAACTGATGGCTGTCTTTAACAGCACTGACTAAACCATAATATTTCAATATACTTAACCTAATTCACAGTATGAAGCTTTGTTAGATGCACTACACCACATTTTGAGGTATGTATGCATACTTTAAAAACTACACATATAATATAAATGTCTGCAATGTTGTAAAGAAATAATGAGATGATCAAATTTGACTGAGGTTCAGCCCTGATGAAGTTTTATTGTATGTTGATCACATGTCAATGATTCGGGAACTAATTATGATTTTTCCTTATCAAAATGATTTTCTTTTATAAAAATGCACCGTATTTGTAAAATATGTTTTCCTGCATATGTTCATTGTCTTCATCACTGATTTTTTAATATTTATCAAGGCTGGGTGTTTGAAAATAATACAAAATGTACGTATTGTGGAGTTACTTTATTCTGTTATTTAATGTACAGTTGTTCGACTTTCATTTGTTCTTAAGACAATCAATTTTATATCTAGATACTTTCATGGTGTTGTGGGATATGTCACTGACTCACATCTTGAATACTACAGTGGAACCTCTGCTTACGAACGTAATCCGTTTCATGACCTTGTTTGTATCCTGATTTGTTCATATGCTGAGTCAATTTTCTTCATTTAAATTAATTGAAATGCCATTAATCCGTTCCAGCTCTCAGGAGGCATGACGAAATACTTCAATATTTCGCTAATATCAACTCTACGGCTTATTTATCTATCAAAATTCATCTAATATGACATAATAAACAATATAAATAACATAGAAACCTGATATACACTCTAGAATGAATAAAATGTCATTACGTATGTGGCTAGTGGGCAGAGGCGGAGGAGAGTGGTCACGGGCATTCTCACTCCCGCTATTTAAACTTCTCCCCTTCAGAGGTGTTATTATAAGAGAAAATGGAGTTTGTGAGGCTAACTGCATTAGATCACTACTTTCTTAAGGAAATAAACTGGTGTATGTACCTTGGAGAAAAAATGCTGGCGAAGGTTGACGGTGGAAAAGATAGGCAGAGCGGTGTATGCTGTCAGTTCATTTCGTCCTTTTTCTATCGCTTAATTGCTACACTTTATCACTGAACTTAACTGCTACAATTTTTATTTTTATCTCGCTTCACTATTCACTGATTTTTGGCTTTTTCTCCACGCTTTTCACTTTCATCTGCAGGGCGTTTCAATAAAAACTGTCCAAGGAGGTTTGTTTCTTCCTCCCTTTCAGAATGTTTCGTAAATGAGTTACGCAAGAGTCATTACAGAGCTCCAACACACAACCACTTGAAACTTTCTCTGGGTTTTTCCTTTCAATAAAATCTGAAAATTTCTCCCAGATTCCCAACATTTCCTTTATCTCACTTGTAGAGATAAACTCCTCTGCATCTTGCGCCTCCGCGGTACGAATATCCTGCAAAACCTCCTGATGCTACTGCATATGTAGTTCATCTAACTCTCGATGAGATTGTTCACATCTTCATCCACCTCTATGCCCATGACCTTTCCAAGAAACACAATCTCCTCCACCACTGCCGCTTCGGGTTCGAATCCTTCGAAGTCCCTTTCGGACACAACCTCAGGCCACAGCTTCTTCCACGCAGAGGTCAAGGTCCTCCTTGTAACACCCTGCCAGGCCACATTTATAATTTTGAGGCATATCACGATATTATAGTGGTCCTTCCAGAACTCTCGAAGGGTCAAGTTTGTGTTCTCTGCCATGTCAAAACTGCGGCGGAACAGGTGCTTGGTGAAGAGCTTCTTGAAATTAGAAATCACCTGCTGGTCCCTGGGCTGCAGGATAGAGTGGTGTTGGGTGGAAGGTAGAGAACCTTTATAAACCTGAACTCTTCGATAATGTCGTTTTTGATGTTCGGGGGGTGAGCAGCTGCATTGTCCAGGATGAGAAGGGCTTGCAAGGGTAGATTATTTTCCTGGAGATACTTCTTAACGGCAGGACTTAGGACCAGGTTTACCCACTCCACTAAGAACTGCCTGGTAACCCATGCCTTCGGGTTTGCCCTCCACATAACGTCCAGTTTTTCTTTTAGAATCTTATGCGACTTAAAGGCTCTGGGGTTTTCTGAATGAAGTAACCACCAGCGGCTTGATCTTGCAGTCGCCACTTGCATTGGCGCACAGTGCGAGGGTTAACCTATCCTTCATGAGTTTGTGGCATCTTCTTCTCTGCAGTTATGCAAGTCCTCCTTGGCATCTTCTTCCAGAAGAGCCCTGTCTCCAGTTGAAGACTTGCTGAGGGATGTATGTATCCTTCAGCTGCTATCACTTCTGCAAATGTTTTGATAAAATCCTCAGTTGCCTTCACATCAGAGCTCTCTCCCTCACCATGCCTGACGACAGAGTGAATGCCGGACCTCCTTTTAAACTTTTCGAACCAGCCCCGACTGGCTTTAAACGACTTTTCCAATGCCTCGTCCATTGATGTGCCTGGGGTTCTCTGCAGCAAATCAGCGTAAATGCCCCAGGGCTTCTTGCAGATGATACCCTCGGTCACGGTATCTCTTGTGAGCTGCTTCTCTGTCAACCACGTCAACAACAGCTTTTCCACCTTTTCATTGACAGAGGTCCGCTGCATAGAAATTATTGTAACACCCTTTGCTGGCGCTATAGCCTTTATAGACTACTCCTGCTTTAGTATTGTACATATCGTAGATTTGCTATGCTGGTACTTCCTGGCCAAGTCCTTAATCCTCGCACTTAGTGTGTGTTTATCTATGATTTCCTGCTTTAATTCCATGAAAATCATCCTCTTTTTCTTCTCAGCACTGTCCTTTGGACTTGCTTTCTTAGGACCCATGATTAGAAAGAAGAAATTTGGCAAACTAACTGCACAAAACGTAAGGAAAGCACAAGAATTCCTTCCACCGCGAGGTAAGCTCAGTCAGCACATGTGCACTGCTCATCGTTGTTTTGGTACTCAGCCTGACATCTCGTGGTGGTGTTCTGAAGCTCACTTATTATTATTATTATTATTATTATTATTATTATTATTGTATTACATATATTATTACAGTGGACCATCGGTTATCGGCTGTTCCACTTATCGGCCGAAATTTTCTTCCGCTTATCGGCCGTATGGGATGCGTCAACCCACCAGCCGCTCGCACGTCAGTCTGGCTGTGTCTCTGGGCAAGTGAGGAAGCTTCTGCTCATTCATCCAAACATTTCGCTATAATCCATTATTTTTGGTGGTTATTGATTAAGTGCAACTGCGAAATAAGTAACCATGGCCCCAAAGAAAGTTCCTAGTAATGTTCCTTTGGTAAAGAAAGTGAGAAACACGATGGAATTTATGAAATAAGTTATTGAAAAAAATGAGTGGTGTGCAGGTGCTGGAACTTGCCAGGATGTATTGGAAAAACAAAACAATCACTTCCATCCTGGCAAAGAAAGTAGAAATCAAGGAAGCTAATGTTGCAAAAGGAGTAAATGTGCTAATGAAACAAAGGTCACCAATAATGGAAGATATGGAGAAGTTATTGTTGTGGATCACCGAAAAACAATTAGCGGGAGACAGTGTTGTGGAATCAATTATTTGTGAGAAGGCAAGGCAGTTGCATGTGGATCTTGTAAAGAAAATGCCTGGAATAAGTGCTGCTGTTAGTGAATTTAGGGCCAGCAAAGGCTGGTTTGAGAGATTTAAGAAGCGTAGTGGCATACACAGTGTGGTAAGGCATGGTGAGGCTGCAAGTTCTGACAAATGTGCAGCTGAAAAATTTGTGCATGAATTCAAGGGGTACGTAGAGGCTAAAGGATTCCTCCCTCAACAAGTGTTCAGTTGTGACAAAACAGGCCTCTTTTGGAAGAAAATGCCAAAGAGACCTACATTACGCAGGAGGAAAAGACACTGCCCTGACACAAGCCTATGAAAGACAGGCTTACTCTTTTGTTCTGTACTAACACTAGTGGGGATTTCAGAGTGAAGCCTTTACTGGTGTATCACTCTGAAAATCCCAGAGTGTTCAAGAAAAACAATGTCTTCAAGAGTAAATTGTGTGTGTGATGTGGAATGCTAATAATAAGGCATGGGTCACAAGACAAATTTTCAAAGAGTGGGTCAATGATGTGTTGGGCCCAAGTGTGAAAAAATACCTCCTGGAACATAAATTGCCACTCAAGTGCCTCCTGGTACTGGACAATGCTTCTGCTCATCCTCCAGACTTGGAAGACCAATTGTTTAGGGACTTCAGTTTTATAACAGTGAAGTTCTTGCCTCCTAACACCACTCCTCTCATCCAGCCCATGGACCAGCAGGTCATTTCTAACTTCAAAAAACACTACACCAAAGCAGTGTTTCAAAGGTGCTTCGAAGTGACCTCAGACACTCATTTGACCCTAAGAGAGTTCTGGAGGAATCACTTCAATATCTACAACTGCATAAGCCTTATAGGTAAGGCTTGGGAGGGAGTGACTTCCAGGACTTTGAACTCTGCTTGGAGAAAATTGTGGCCAGATTGTGTCCAAGAGAGATTTTGAAGGGTTTGAGGCTGACCCTGAGGACCCTATGCCTGTTGTGGAATCTATTGTCTTTGAGGAAGTCCATGGGGTTGGAGGTTAGTGGCGAGGATGTGGAAGAGTTGGTGGAGGATCACAGGGAAGAGCTAACCACTGAAGAGCTGCAAAAGCTTCATCTGGAACAGCAACAGACCACAGCTGAGGAACTTACTTCAGAGGAGGAGCTAGAGGGAGGGAAGGAGGTGCCTTCTTCAGAGATTAAGGAGATTTGTGCAATGTGGAGTAGGGTGCAAGCTTTTGTGGAGAAATATCACCCTGACCAAGCTGAAACAAGCCATATCTGCAACATGTTCAGTGACAAAACCTTGTCCCACTTCAGGGAAATCTTAGAGATGCCAGAAACAGACCTCTATGGACAGTTATTTTGTGCGATAGGTGTGCAGTGACTCTCAAGCTGGTACTAGTGGCAGTAAAAGATAAAGAAGGAAAGTAACCCCAGAGAGCTCTTTGATACCTTAAGTCCTTATGGAGGGGGATTCCCCTTCCAAACAATAAATCCTCCCTCTCTCCTCCCTATCTTCCATAAGCTAACAAGAGTCTTCAATAAAGGTATGTAATACTGATTTAATTGTTCATGTATTTATTTTATTTAGTTCTCATTGTTTTGTGTATGTAAAACTATAATTAATCTTTAAAAAAATATTTTTTTTGAATATTTTTGGGTGTTTGGAACGGATTAATTGTATTTATATTAATTCTTATGGGAAATATTATTTCGGTTTTCAGCCATTTCGGTTTTAGGCCGACCTTCTGGAACGGATTATGGATGCTAACCGAGGGTCCACTATATGTATATGTATTATTATATTATTATTATATTATACATATTATCATAGGTGTATAGGGCAAGGAGGAATAACATCTTGTAGGAGTGAGGAAGAAGAGTTGTGAGTGTGGGGGAAGTTCGTGGGGCAGTGGGTAAAATGAAAGTGGGTATGGCAGCTGGGATTGATGGGATAAAGATAGAAATGCTAAAAACAGGTGGAGATATAATTTTGGAGTGGTTGGTGCTATTATTAATAAATGTATGGAAGAGGGTAAGGTACCTAGGGATTGGCAGAGAGCGTGCATAGTTCCTTTATATAAAGGCAAAGGGGACAAAAGAGAGTGCAAAAATTATAGGGGAATAAGTCTGTTGAGTACACTTGGTAAAGTGTATGGTAGTTATTATTGAAAGAATTAAGAGCAAGACGAAGAGTAGGATAGCAGATGAACAAGGAGGTTTTAGGAAAGGTAGGGGGTGTGTAGACCAAGTGTTTACAGTGAAACATATAGCTGAACAGTATTTAGATAAGGGTAAAGAGGTTTTTGTGGCATTTATGGATTTGGAAAAGGCGTATGACAGGGTGGATAGGGGGGCAATGTGGCAGATGTATGGAATAGGAGGTAGGTTACTGAAAGCAGTGAAGAGTTTATATGAGGATAGTGAGGCTCAGGTTAGAGTATGTAGGAGAGAGGGAGATTATTTCCCAGTAAAAGTAGGCCTAGACAAGGATGTGTGATGTCACCATGGCTGTTCAATATATTTATAGAAAGGATTGTAAGAGAAGTGAATGCGTGGGTGTTGGCAAGGGGTGTGAGGTTAAATGATAAAGAATCTAACACAAAGTGGGAGTTGTCACAGCTGCTTTTTGCTGATGACACTGTGCTTTTGGGAGATTTTGAAGAGAAGTTGCAGAGGTTGGTGGATGAGTTTGGTAGGGTATGTAAAAGAAGGAAATTGAAAGTGAATATAGGAAAGAGTAAGGTGATGAGGATAACAAAAAGATTAGGTGATGAAAGATTGGATATCAGATTGGAGGGAGAGAGTATGGAGTAGGTGAATGTATTCAGATATTTAGGAGTGGACGTGTCAGCAGATGGGTCTGTGAAGGATGAGGTGAATCATAGAATTGATGAAGGTAAAAGGGTAAGTGGTGCACTTAGGAGTCTGTGGAGACAAAGAACTTTGTCCGTGGAAGCAAAGAGGGGAATGTATGAGAGTATAGTTATACCAACTCTCTTATATGGGTGTGAAGCATGGGTGGTGAATGTTGCAACAAGGAGAAGGTTGGAGGCAATGGAGATGTCATGTCTGAGATCAATGTGTGGTGTGAATATAATGCAGCGAATTCGTAGTGTGGAAATTAGGAGGAGGTGTGGGATTACCAAGACTATTATCCAGAGGGCTGAGGAGGGGTTCTTGAGGTGGTTTGGACATGTAGAGAGGATGGAACAAAGTAGAATAACTTTGAGAGTGTATAAATCTGCAGTGGAGGGAAGGCGGGAAGGTCTGCCTAGGAAAGGTTGGAGGGAGGGGGTAAAGGAGGTTTTTGTGCGAGGGGCTTGGACTTCCAGCAAGCATGCATGAGCGTATTTGATAGGAGTGAATGGAGACAAATGGTTTTTAATACTTGACGTGCTGTTGGAGTGGAAGCATAGTAACATGAAGGGATTCAGGGAAACCGGCAGGCCGGACTTGAGTCCTGGAGATGGGAAGTACAGTGCCTGCACTCTGAAGGAGGGATGTTAAATGTTCCAGTTTTATAACTGTAGTGTAAGCAAGCCTCTGGCAAGACAGTGATGGAGTGAGTGATGATGAAAGTTTTTCTTTTTCGGGCCACCCTGCCTTGGTGGGAAACGGCCGATGTGTTAATATGTAAATACGTAAATAAAATATTATTAGTAGTACTTACGTATTTTATTATTATTATTATTAGTGTATTATTAATTTAAGGAACTGGAACACAGATCAAATTTCTTAGATCAAGAGCCCCTCACCAAGGAACCTCCCTTGAGGGGAAAGTTCGCATCCTGAAATTTTGTTCGTATCCAGAAGCAAAAAATCGACCTAATGACTGTTCATATCCTGAAAAGTTCACATGGTGGGACGTTCGTAAGCAGAGGTTACACTTTATTTATACCTGGTAATTTGCTATTTTCTTGATTTTTTTTTCCATACAAATGAATAGTCTTTATTTTTTACAGGTTGTCCTTGCCATGTGGGAGGTGAGGAGGCAGGAGGCTGGCTGGCCCAATGTGTATTTCACCCATTTGTTCACAATTGAAATACTTCTGCTTATAGCAAGAGTAGTAAGTATTTTCTACTTTATAGGAGTTATAGAATAACATGTAATACTGTGGGGATATTTGCAGTTTTGAACTGCTAATATCAGTGCCCCTCTGGGAAGACAGTGATGGAGTGAATGATGGTGAAAGTGTTTATTTTTGGGAGTCACCCTCCCTCGGTGGGAGATGGCCGGTTTATTTAACCCTTTGACTGTCGGAGGCCCCATTTTGAATCTGTCATTCTATGTCGCAAAATTTTGGAAAAAAAAAAATTATTTTTTCATATGAAATGATAGAGAATCTTTTCCCGATGGTAATGACACCAAAAGTACTGAATTTGATGGAAAACTTACGGAATTATGCTCTCGCGAAGTTAGCAATATCGGCGATATATACGCATCGGCGATTTCGCTGATTTTTAGCCCTATTTTCTGCCAATTCCATTGTTACAGTCGACCAAACTCATACTATTCTTTAGACCTCCATTTGTTCTGTCTATTGAGTACAAGAAACCACCAATTTACCGATTTCAACTACCCAAAAAAGTGGTCAGAAATTGGCAAAATAAAAAAGATGTAATTTCAAAATAAGGTCCAGAATAAGCAATGCAGACATTCCTGGCACTAAAACAAGATTTTCTCTGTTCATTAGTCATGTCTTTAGGCCCCTCTTATATTACTATTGCTTTCTATTTTGATTTTTTATTCACACAAAAAGTAGATTTACTGTTATGCAGACTACTGCATTATTGTAAAAATAGTATAAATAATATCAGTGCACTTGTGTAAGAATATTAGACTCACCAGTTGACGTGTATTAGACGAATGGCGGGATTTGTGTACACTCTTGAACATTGGCAAAAATCGAACATTTCCACTACTTTGAGCTCAATTTTAAGGTCATTTTCATCATGAAACTAATCAAAATCATCTCTATTTCTGTAATATGTTTTCCATTCTATCAAATGAGACCACGAAAAAGAGAATACAACCATAAATACTATACAAAAATACACCTCAAAGTCGGCGTTTTAATCCAAAAACACGGTCGGAGTTTTTTTTTCCTCCTTATGCACTGCATGCTGCAGGATTTTTTTTTTATACAGCGCACACTGACCACACAGACCCATTCTCTCATATGTGGGCCTACCAGGTTTCTCCCGCATGATTTAAAGCTGCTAGAATTTTTGAGTATACATATATCGTCCAAACACTGGCTCGTAAGACGTATATATAGACCAAAACAGTAAAAGGGGTTTAAAAATAAAATTCACTGATCTGTTCAGGCTGGTGTGAAGATGGTAGAGTGCTTTGCATTTCAAAACTGAAGTGTGATTGAAAGTTAATACTGTATATACTCCTATGAATTCTCTTGTTGTAATAATGAAAAGTATTACAGTACAGTGGACCCCTGAGTTTCGTAAACCCCGGAAATCGTGCTTTTATGTAAGTATAATATTGTAAGTGCTTTTGTAAGTGTATTTTTGGGGGTCTGAAATAGACTAACCTACGTGACATTATTTCTTAAGGACGTAAATTCGTTCGGTAATGGCACTTGAGCAGGCTTCTGGAATGAAGTTTTTACGAAACTCGGGGGTCCACTGTATCTGAATGCATGCCTGGTACCTCTTAACTCAGCCCTTTTATAATACAAGGTGGGATTAATGAACAAAAAGACTTAATTTAATGTGCAGATAAAAGGAGTTGCAGAAGCTAAGTGTATTGTCTAATTCCTGGTGTTTTATGGCTTAACTCAACAAAATGTATTTGCATAATCTCTTGCAGTGGAGTATGATAGAAGCTACAGTGATATTAGGAAGCATTTCCTCAGCATAAGAGTGATAAAGAAGTGGAATTCACTGAACTTTTGCAGCCATTTTTATTAGGACAATAAAATGTGTTTGAGAGCATCAATCAATAGTTGCATACAAGCACATATAAAATATAACTTTATTATAGACATTCTTATTTTAATTATTCCTTCCAAACACAGGTGAACTTCATAGTAATGAAAGGCATTGTTTTAAATATTTAATTTTATTAATTTTTTTCAGACACTGGGAGTATTTACTGTCCTCTATTTGAGTAACTCTCAAATGATATATGGATTACACAACCGCTACCCAGAATACTATGTTCTACCATGCATTGTTGCATCACTGTTTGGTGTAATAACTAGTAGCGAAGGCTTTCTCTCCCTTTTATTTGGTAAAGTGCAAGGCCCGTTGGTGAGTCCAAAATTTTATTTATAAAAATTCTGAATTGTGACATTTAACACAAATTAAAATTATGAATTTGAAGACACAATATGCAGAGTAAGTTTTTAGTGTAGTAAAGATTGCTCAGGGTATATAGTGTTATCAAGTTTTAACTTCTCAGCATTGTATCTTCATACCCATTACCCATTTTTTCTTAGACACCCACATTATAATCAGAGATGCATTCCTAAGACCTAATAGTCAGTATCTAATTTCATTTATTTTTTTACTTTAAATATTTATAGAAGTATTTTTGTTTTTTCTTTTGGGCCACCCTCCCTCAGTGGGATACGGCCGGTTTTGTTGAAAGATATATTGTACAGGTCCGCCATCACAAATCCGGCAATCAGTCATCTGGTTCCATCAGTTATTCGGCACTAATTTTGGCTAGCATAATTTCAAATTTCTAGGGTTGCCACCAACCTGCTGGTACTGTTTGTTGGCGCCACTTGCTCATAAGTCATTCCATTTCTTTTTCTCCATTTATTGTTATAATCTGCTTACCTTTAGCCCTAGCCATGGTTCCAATGAATAAAAGAAATGCTTCTTGTTGTGTAAAGCACATACACAGTATATTGTCCATAAAAGAAAGGTGGCTTTGAAGCCACTGTCGGTTGCCATGAGCTCAGTCTCGTGATGCAGAGGAATATGGTTTATTATTACGCTAATATCAACACTACGGCTTATTTACCTATCACAATTGATCTAATTTGACATAGTAAACAGTATAAATAACATAAAACGTTAAATACTCCAGAATGAATAATATTTGCATAATACCAGCGGTTTGACAGAGGTATGAAGAGGATATGAGGATACAAGTACCATTCTCCTAACCCAACAAAAGCTGCAGTACAATTGATTACTAACTCCTGCATTGGACAACACACTCCACCACTTTTCACGAGCCTTAACTTGCTTAATATACATAACATCCACACTTATTATTGTGCCTACTACATACACAGAACACTATACTCAAATATAAACCCTTCTCTCTAACCCCTCCTTAATAACTATAACAGAACTCTCAGCCATAATACGAGACACAAAAATGCTATGCACGTAAAGGGCCCGAAGATCTGGAATTCATTGCCAGAACACACTAAAGGACCCCTGTCTGCAAATCAGTTTAAGGCCTTGCTAAGAAATCACCTCATCACCCAAAATTAACCAGACAAGCCGTACCTAATACCTACCAGTTACTCAAAAGCTACTCACATTGTGCTGAGGATTGCTCAACCACTTACCCACTACTTCAAAATTAGGATGTCTAAATTTCATTGTTTTAAATAGTACTAAATTGTAATAAATCATATTGTAAATTGTTTTAAATTGTTCTATTGTAATACAGAAGGGCCCCACTTATACGGCAGGTTAGGTTCCAGGCTAGTGCCTTAAAGCAGACATCGCCGAAAAGCAGAACGCCATTGTTTTCCACTTCTAAATGCATATAAATGCCAGACAACAAGCTTACACTAACTTATATTAAGTTAACAATAGCACTAGGCATTAAAAAACACAATAAACAGTAAGATACACACAGAGTACACTTATTACTTACCTTAAAGTATTAACATTGGCTTAAAATAGTCTGTGAACCAATTTATGAAAAGATCAGTATTCATCCAAGCTTTAATTGATTTATAATAAACTGGAGGCTACCTTTTGCATAGTTCTTTGGGGCCCCTAGGATTCTCTGAGTGATAAATTATCATAGGTTTTAACTTGCAATCCCAGCAGCATTAGCTCCTAGCAAGTGTTAGTTGAAGACTCAGATGAGTCAAAGGGATGTTAGGAAGTATTTCTTCAGCCATAGAGTAGTCAGGAAGTGGAATAGTCGGCGAGTGATGTAGTGGAGGCAGGAACCATACATAGCTTTAAGACAAGGTATGATAAAGATCATGGAGCAGGGAGAGAGGACCTAGTAGCGGTCAGTAAAGAGGCGGCGCCAGGAGCTAAGTCTCGACCCCTGCACCACAATTAGGTGAGTACACTCTTGGGTTATCTTGGGTTCTCTACACATATCTGCTATATGTAACTGTATTTGATGGCTATCTCAGCGATCAACATATACCTTGTTAGTAAGTTTATTCAGGTATACACAAATACAGTTACATAGATTATCATACATAACAGAATATGCGTAGACAACCTAGGATAACCCAAAAAAAGTCATTTCACTGAATTTAATCATTTCTAACTTGGCACTTAAAGTAAGAGGCTTACGACTCCTCTTTTATCACAACTAAGCTTAGACCCCATAGTCAATGAGAGCCAACTAGTTAACGAAAGAGTAAACAAGAGAGAGAACGAGATACGGAGTTCAGACAAGGTAAAAAAAACTGAACAGGTAGTGGCGATCACTCGGTCAGGCGAAATGAATGCGATTAATACGTGTCCACTTTTAGTTCATTCACATACGTTTGTAAGAGTTTGTGAAACTTTTACCTCAAAATAATTTTTTATTATAATAATAATTACCTCACAATACAAATACTCTTACATTGTGTACAATTAGTACAAAATAAACAAACAGCAACACTCCCATTCTCATGCAGCACACTATTTTTAGAGTTAATGATAGTATTATTATTATTATCATAATAAAAAGAAGCGCTAAACCCACAAGGGTCATGAATAGCTATATATAGATTGAAGGCATATGAAGGGATATTTTTCTACAGTTATCCTCAGTGTTTGACTAGAGAAACGTAATCCTTCCGACTCTTACAAAGTCACTTGGTAAACAAATATCATATTTGTCAATTTTTATTCTGTGGGTGTATGTATCATGTTTATATGCTATGTACCGTGTTTTTAAATAATTTTGAAGAAAATATCATAGATGAATTAATGAATGTCTATATTAACGTAAAATAAGACATTTAATGTGCCCAAAGTGATTATTATTAATATACATAATGTTTTCCCTCCTCCGCAACACCATAGCATATAAACAATGTCAAAGTAGGTCCGCTTTTTGCTTCACCTTCGACTTTCGTTCATACGCTGAGTTCAAATTATGACCAAACATTTGTACCGGCAGTCTTTCAGATAAGCGGCGCACGCGTTGTTTCATTTTCGTGAGCATATCTCTATTATGTAATCACTTGGGCTTATGTCATTTCGTCAATATAGACATTTTCATTAATCCATCTATGATATTTTCTTCAAAATTATATAAGAAACACGTACAAGCATATAACAGCATGTTTATATGCTATAACGTGTTTCTATATAATTTTGAAGAAAACATAGATGAATTAATGAAATGTCTAATTGCGTAAAATTGGACATTAATATGCCAAGATATTAATAAAAGAATATGTGCTCACGAAATGAACAAACCCGTGTGGCGCGCTTATCTGAAAGACTTGCCGTATACAAATGTTTTGGTCATAATTGAACTCGCATAACGGAAATCGAGTGAAAGTCAAAAGCGGATACTGTACTGTAAATTTATGAACTAACTCAATAGTGTAATTATTCTCTACTAGACTTATCAAAGACATGTTGCATTACCTAATAGAATATTTAATTCTCCTGTACTCACTGTAACTTATCTAATGACCATTTTTTTTTTACCCCAACAAGTCGGCGTCTCCCACCGAGGCAGGGTGACCCAAAAAGAAAGAAAATCCCCAAAAGAAAATACTTTCATCATTCAACACTTTCACCTCACTCATACATAATCACTGTCTTTGCAGAGCGTCAGATCGACAGCTGAGAATAAGTCCCTCCCAACTGTCACTATCCCAGACCCTCCTTTAAAGTGCAGGCATTGTACTTCCCATTTCCAGGACTCAAGTCCAACTAAATCAATTAACTGGTTTCCTGAATCCCTTCACAAAATATTACCCTGCTCACACTCAAACAGCTCGTCAGGTCCCAAAAGCCATTTGTCTCCATTCACTCCTATCTAACACACTCACACATGCTTGCTGGAAGTCAAGCCCCTCGCCCACAAAACCTCCTTTACCCCCTCCCTCCAACCTTTTCAAGGACGACCCTACCCCTCCTTCCTTCCCCTACAGATTTATACGCTCTCCAAGTCAATCTACTTTGATTCATTCTCTCTAAATGACCAAACCACCTCAACAACCCCTCTTCAGCCCTCTGACAAATACTTTTAGTAACTTCACACCTCCTCTAATTTCCACACTGCGAATTTTCTGCATAATATTTACACCACACATTGCCCTTATACAGGATATCTCCACTGCCTCCAGCTGCCTCCTCGCTGCAGCATTTGCAACCCATGCTTCACACCCATATAAAGTGTTGGTACACTATACTTTTGTACATTCCCTTCTTTGCCTCCATGGAAAATGTTTTTGTCTCCACAGATACCTCGCGCTCCACTCACCTTTTTCCTTCATCAATTCTATGGTTAACCTCATCCTTCATAAACCCATCTGCTGACAAGTCAACTCCCAAATATCTGAAAACATTCACTTCTTCCATAATCCCTCTCTCCAATGTGATATCCAATTTTTCTTTATTTAAATCGTTTGATACCCTCATCACCTTACTCTTATCTATGTTGACTTTCAACTTTCTACCTTTACACACCCTCCCAAACTCGTCCATTAACCTTTGCAACTTTTCTTTAGAATCTCCAATAAGCACAGTATCATCAGCAAAAAGTAACTGTCAACTCCCATTTTGCATTTAATTCCCCATAATTTAATCCCACCCCTAATGACCATATGAGCTATTATTAACTTCCTAATCTTAAGTTAATTTTTAAGTTTTCCCGAAATGCTCTGCATACTAAGGGTTTTTTGGCATGTACACCCAATTATTATATTACTCTGTACAACCATGTATCATGTCAAAATAAACTTATTCTCATATTAGAGAAAACGGAGTGTAGCACGGGGTTAATTGTGATATACACTTGTAATGAACCATAAAATTGAAACAAAAAAGCTATTTTCTCTACTTAGATTATCATATATAGCAGCATATGTGTAGAGAACCTAGGATAACGCAAAAAAGCCAGTGACTTATTTCTAGTACCTGGCTTGGGTTTGCCATATATGATTTTTGGTAAATATTTTTTTCTCAGTTTTGTTGGGCTATCTTATTGAAACTTGGGCAATGTATGATGGAAAGATGCTTCTTAACGTACACCAAAAATTAAAGAAATCGGACCATAAATAACGGAGTTCACCTCTCAGCCATTAGCCGCCCCTTAGCAGTATATTTTCGTATGGTTTTTAGGGTTGTATTCTCGTTTTTTTGGTCTCATTTGCTAGAATGGAAGATATATTACAGAAATAGATATGATTTTGATTGGTTTCACAACAAAAAGTACCTTGAAATTGAGCTCAAAGTAGGGAAAATGTTCGATTCTTTGGCGATGTTCAAGAGTAAACATTACGTGTCTGACCGGCCAGTCCAATACACAGTCATGAATGGGTTGACATTATTTATACAATTATTACAATAATGCAGTAGTCTTCATAACAGTAAATCTTCTATTTTTTGTTAATAAAATTCCAAATGGTAAGCAAGAACAGAGAAAATGTTATTTTAGTGCCAGGAATGTCTGCATTGTTTATTCTGGACCCTATTTTGAAATTGGCATCTTTTGAAATTTGTGTGAAATTGGCCAAATTGTCAATTTCTGACCACTTATTGGGTAGTTGAAATAGGTGAATGGGCAGTTTCTTGTACTCAGTCGACAGAATAGAAGTAAGTTTATTCAGGTATACACAACTACAGTTACATAGATTATCATACGTAGCAGCGTATGTATAGAGAACCAAGGATAACCCAAAAAAGTCAAAGTGACTTATTTCCAGTACCTGGCTTGGCTTGCCATATATGATTTTTGGTAAATATTTTTCTCGGTTGTTTTGGGCTATCTTATTGAAACTTGGGCAATGTATGATGAAAGATGCTTCTTAACGTACATCAACAATGAAAGAAATTGGACCATAAATAACGAGTTCATTTCTCAGCCATTAGCCCCTTAGCAGTATATTTTCGTGTGGATTTTATAGTTGTATTCTTGTTTTCTTTGTTCTCTTGATAGAATGGAAGATATATTACAGAAATAGATATGATTTTGCTTGGTTTCACGACAAAAAGTACCTTGAAATTGAGCTCAAAGTACAGTGGACCCCTGAGTAACGAACACCCCGGAAATCGTACAATTATTTAAGAAATCGGGTGAGATATAAGCAACTATTGGCAGAAAGGTGGGCTAGTGCAAGTAGGAGTAGTGGGAGGTTGAAGAGAGTTGGGATAGTTTTAAAAATGCAGTATTAGAATGTGGGGCAGAAGTTTGTGGTTATAGGAGGGTGGGTGCAGGAGGAAAGAGGAGTGAGTGGTGGAATGAAGAAGTAAAGGGTGTGATAAAAGAGAAAAAGGTAGCTTATGAGAGGTTTTTACAAAACAGAAGTGTTAGTAGAAGAGCAGAGTATATGGAGAGTAAAAGAAAGGTGAAAGAGAGTGGTGAGAGATGCAAAAGAAGACGGATGAAGAATGGGAGAGGATCTGTCAAGAAATTTTGCTGAAAACAAGAAAAATTTTGGAGTGAGATAAACAAGGTAAGAAAGCCTAGGAGACGAATGGATTTGTCAGTTAAAACAGAGTAGGGGAGTTAGTAGATGGGGAGCTGGAGGTATTGGGTAGATGGCGGAATATTTTGAGGAATTTTTAAATGTCGATGAAAAGGGGGAGGCGATAATTTCTGTACTGGCCAGGGAGGTACAACATCGTTTAGGAGTGAAGAAGAGCAGGATGTGAGTGTGGGAGTGCGTGAGGCATTACGTAGAATGAAAGGGGTAAAAGCAGCTGGAATTGACGGAATCATGACAGAAATGTTAAAAGCAGGGGATATAGTGCTGGAGTGGTTGGTATTTTTTTAATAAATGTATGAAAGAGGGAAGGTACCTAGGGATTGGCAGCGAGCATATAGTTCCTTTATATAAAGGGAAGGGGATAAAGAGAGTGTAAAAATTATAGGGAATAAGTTTACTGAGTATACCAGGTAAAGTGTATGGCAGGGTTATTATTGAAAGAATTAGAGGTAAGACAGAGTAGGATTGCAGATGAGCAAGGAGGCTTTAGAGTGGGTAGGGGATGTGTAGATCAAGTGTTTACAGTGAAGCATATATGTGAACAGTATTTAGATAAAGGTAAGAAGTTTTATTGCATTTATGGATTTAGAAAAGGCATATGATAGAGTGGATAGAGGGACAATGTGGCAAATGTTGCAAGTGTATGGAATAGGTAGTAAGTTACTGAAGGCTGTAAAGAGTTTTTATGAGGATAGTGAGGCTCAGGTTAGGGTGTGTAGAGAGGAGATTACTCCCCGGTAAAAGTAGGTCTTAGACAGGGTTGTGTAATGTCACCATGGTTGTTTAATATATTTATAGATGGGGTTGTAAAGAGTAAATGCTAGGGTGTTGGGGAGAGGTGGGATTAAATTATGGAGAATTAAATGCAAAATGGAGTTGACACAGTTACTTTTGCTGATGATACTGTGCTTATGGGAGATTCTAAAGAAAAGTTGCAAGGTTAGTGGACGAGTTTGGGAGAGTGTGTAAAGGTAGAAAGTTAAAAGTGAACATAGATAAGAGTAAGGTGATGAGGGTATCAAGCGATTTAAATAAAGAAAAATTGGATATCACATTGAGAGAGGGATTATGGAAGAAGTAAATGTTTTCAGATATTTGGGAGTTGATGTGTCAGCAGATGGGTTTATGAAGGATGAGGTTAACCATAGAATTGATGAAGGAAAAAAGGTGAGTGGTGCATTGAGGTATCTGTGGAGACAAAAACGTTATCCATGGAGGCAAAGAAGGGAATGTACGAAAGTATAGTGGTACCAACACTCTTATATGGGTGTGAAGCATGGGTTGCAAATGCTGCAGCGAGGGGAGGCTGGAGGCAGTGGAGATGTCCTGTCTAAGGGCAATGTGTGGTGTAAATATTATGCAGAAAATTCGGAATGTGGAAATTAGGAGAAGGTGTGGAGTTACTAAAAGTATTTGTCAGAGGGCTGAAGAGGGGTTGTTGAGGTGGTTTGGTCATTTAGAGAGAATGGATCAAAGTAGAATGACTTGGAGGCGTATAAATCTGTAGGGGAAGGAAGGCGGGGTAGGGGTCGTCCTAGAAAGGTTGGAGGAAGGGTAAAGGAGGTTTTGTGGCGAGGCTTGGACTTCAAGCAAGCATGTGTGAGCGTGTTAGATGGGAGGAATGGAGACGAATGGTTTTGGGACATGACGATCTGTTGGAGTGTGAGCAGGGTAACATTGTGTGAAGGGATTCAGGGAAACCAGTTATGATTTAGTTGGACTTGGTCCGAAATGGGAAGACAATGCCTGCACTTTAAAGGAGGGTCTGAGATAGTGACAGCTGGGAGGACTTTTCTCAGCTGCAGTATCTGAGCTCCTCTGCAAAGACAGTGATTATGTATGAGTGTGGTGAAAGTGTTGAATGATGATGAAAGTTTTTTCTTTTGGGGATTTTCTTTTTTTTTGGGTCACCCTGCCTCGGTGGGAGACTGCCGACTTGTTGAAAAAAAAAAAAAAAAAAGTGCTTGTGGAAAAATATTTTGGAGTCTGAAATAGACTAAACTACGTGACATTATTCCTTAAGGGATAAATTGTTGGTAATGGCACTTGAGCAGGCTTCTGAAAAGAAGTTTTACGTCACTGGGAACCACTGTATATAGAAATGTTCGATTTGGTGATGTTCAATGAACTTTCTTGTGTAAGTCAAGTTGGTTAACTTTATTAAGTGTATTCTAACCTAACCACCGTAATCCGGCAAACTCAATAATCCGGCACACTACAGATCCCAATGATGCGGGTTTGTGATGGCTGACCTGTGGTAGATTGGTAGACAGCAACCACCAGGGAGGTACTACTGTCCAACCAAATGGTGAGACGAAACCTGTATTTGTTTTACATGATGGTAGGAGGGCTGCTGTCTTTTTCTGTCTCATAAACACACAAGATAACAGGTATATCTTGCTACTTTTACTTACACTTAGGTCACACTACACATTCATGTCACGTTTTTCTATGCACACTCATCTGAGTTTTCTTTGATTTTATCTTAATAGTCCTTGCTCTTATTACTCTTCCTTTCATATCCAGGGGGAAATTAAATAAGAATCTTTCCCCCCCAACCCCATGCATGTTGTAAAGTCAACTAAAATGCAGGGGGAACAATGGGCTATTCTTTTCCCTGTATAGATTTACTAAATAAAAAAAGAAAAAACCCATAAAAATTGGGATGTTTGAATGTGCGGGGAATGTTTTGGAATGATAAAGAAGAGATGATTGTAGATGTTATGAATGAAAAGAAGCGGATGTCCTGGCTTTAAAGTGAAAACAAAGCTGAATGGTAGGAGAGTTTCAGTGGGAGAAAAAAATGGATTAGATCAGGGGTTTCAAATAGAGTTAAAAACAAAGAAGGAGTGGCAATAATGTTGAATAATCAGTTATGGCAGGTAGAGGGAATATAAATGTATAAATTAAGGCTTATGTGGGTAAAAAAAAGGGTTGGATGTAAAAAATTGGGTTATGGAAAAAGTGTTTATGCACCTGGAGAAGAGAGAAGTGTAGAGGAGAGATTTTTGGGGTGTTGAGTGAGTGTGTGGGATTTTTGCCAAGTGGGGTGTACTTGTGGTTGGGGATCTTAATGCTAAAGTGGGAAAAAAATGTTGTGGAAGTAGTAGGTAAATTTGGGGTCCCAGGGTAAATGGAAAGGGGAGCAGATTAAAAGGGGTATGTGTGAGTTTGGTAATAAGTAATACATTTTTTATGAAAGGGGTTAAATAAGTACAGTGGAGAGTGTTAGTGATGCCCCAACCAGCCTTTATGTAAGTGTATTTTGTAAATGCTTTTGAAAGTGTATTTTTGGGGTCAAAAAGGAATAGTCTACTTTCTTTTTCCCTAAGGGGGGAATAAATTCTTTTGTTGGCACGAACGGCATTCTGGAACGAAAAATCATGAAACCGGGGGTCCACTGTATACAAGGTATGATGGGGGCGTTATGAAAGTAGTTGTTATATTATGTATTTTTGAAGGTTGATGGGTAGGCGTCGGGAAATGTACATGTTTATAGAGGGCAACAGATATTCATCTTTTATTTAGTTGTTAATTAGACACATATGCACACTTGGGTATCTTTATTGGAAACCTGGCCACACAGTGGCTTCATCAGTCAATACAAAATAGTAGTAATAAGAGGGGGGAGTTTGAAATTTTCAGTCCCTCGGCCTGGAGTCGATGTGTTCAGTCCATAATCTTAAATAAGTACCTTGTCGGTTCTCTGAACCACACCCCCATCCTGTCTGACACAGAAATTTCCCTGGAATCTTGATAAACGAGATTCTTCAACATTTGTCCAAACCTTTGGAAAAGGACCTACTTCGACTGGGGGGTGATATAACTATGACCGCCTCTTCCTGCTTCATCTCACCTGTCTACAGTATATAAGCAACTTCTTTTTCCCTTATGCTGTTTTACTTTAAGATTGATGGACTGAACACATGGGGCTCCGGGCCCGGGGACGGGTTCCTCAAACTCCTCTTATTACTACTTCTTTGTATTGGACTGATGAAGCCACTGTGTGTGCGTTTCCCAAAGGTCCCAATGTTGCATATGTGTCTTTTTAACAACTTGTCGGTTCTCTGAACCATTCATCTACATTATTTTTTGTGGCTACAGTTAGGTAAAGGTAGATGGGACAAAAAAAAATGGCACAGCAAGTAAGAGAGGTAAAGTGTATAAGCTAAGGGAGGGGAAGTTGGGTGATATATAAGCAACATTGGCGAAAGGTGGGCTAGTGCAGAAGTAGGTGGGGGTTGAAGAGTTGGGATAGTTTTAAAAATGCAATATTAAGAATGTGGGGCAGAAGTTTGTGTATAGGATGGTGGTGCAGGAGGAAGAGGAGGGGAAAGGAATGAAGAGAGTAAAGGGTGTGATAAAAAAGAAAAGGTGGGTTATGAGAGGTTTTCAAAACATTTGTGTTAATAGAAGAGCAGAGTATATGGATAGTAAAGAAAGGTGAAGTGATTGGTGGGGAGTGCAAAAGAGCAGATGAAAAGGTGGAGGCTCTGATAAGAAATTTTGTGGCGAAATTTTTGAGGTAAACAAGGTAGAAAGCCTGGGAAAAGAAAATTTTTCCCGTTAAAAACAGAGTAGGGGGGTTAGTAGATGGGGAGCCCGGGGTATTGGGTAGATGGGGGAATTTTGAGGAACTTTTTAAATGTCGATGAAAAGGAGGGGAATTCCATGCACTGGCCAGGAGGTATAAATCGTTTAGAGTGAAGAAGAGCAGGGTGTGAGTGTTGGGGAAGTGTGTGAGGGGATTACGTAGGCGGGAATGAAGGGGGAAAAGGGAAATGGAACTGACGGCATAAGACAGAAATGTTTAAACAGGGGGGAAATTTTTTTGGAGTGGTTGGTATTGTTAATTAATGTGAAAAAAGGGGAAGGTACCAAGGATTGGCAAAATGTAGTTCTTAATAAAGGGGGGGGGGACCAAAGAGATTGTAAAGGGGAATAAGTTTACGATATCCAGGTAAAGTGTATGGGAGGGTTATTATTGAAGAATTTGAGGTAGACAGAGAGTAGGATTGTTAGATGAGCAAGGAGGCTTTAGATGGTAGGGATGTGAAGATCAAAACATTGAAGCATATACAGTGGTCCTGGAACTTACGATGGTCCCAAACCACCCGTATGTAGTTTATTTTTAAATGCTTTTGTAGTGTAATTTTGGGGTCTAAAAGGATTACTATTTTACACATTTCTTAAAAGGGAATAAATTCTTTGGAAACATGAACAGCTCTGAAAGAAAAAATTTTAGTCGGTACCATGTTGAACAGTATTTAGATAAGGTAGGGAGTTTTCATTGATTTGAATTTAAACATGATGGTGGAAAGGGGCAATGTGGCAAATGTTGCAGTGATGAATAGGTTTAAGTTATGAAGGCCCGTAAAGAGTTTTTATGAGGATAGGGGGCCAGGTTGGGGGGTGGGAGAAGTCTAAGGTAAAAAGGAGTCTTAGGGGTGTTATTGTCCCCCATGTTGTTTTTAAAAATTTTTTTGATGGGGTTGTAAAGAAGTAAATGTAAGTGTTGGGGGAGAGGAGATGAATGGGTTAAAAATCCCAAAAAAAAAAAGGGGTTGACATATTTACTTTTTGCTGATGAACTGGCTTTTGGGAATTCTAAAGAAAAAGTTGCAAGGTTAGTGAACTGATTTGGGAGGGGGTAAAGGTAGAAGAAAGTGAACATAGATAAGAGTAAGGTGATGAGGTATCAAAAAGATTTAAATAAAAGAAAAATTATTTTGGAGGCAGGGTTATGGAAGAGTGAATGTTTTCAGATATTTGGAGATGACTTGTCAGCAGATGGGTTTATGAAGGATGAGGAACCATAAATTGATGAAGGAAAAAAGGTGAGTGGTGCGTTGAGTTATCGGGGGACCGTTATCCATGGGCAAAAGAGAATGTCAAGATAGTGGTACAACATTTATATGGGTGTGAATATGTGCTCATCGGCGGCTAAGAGTGGAGATGTCCTGTCTAAAGGGCATTTGGGGTAAATATTGGAAAAATTGGGAGTGGAATGGGGGGAAGGGGGGAATTTAAAAGTAATTGTCAGAGGGGCTGAAGAGGGGTTGTTGATGTGGTTTGGTCATTTAGAGAAGGGATAAAAAGTAGAATGACTTGGGGGCGTATAAATCTGTAGGGAAGGAAGGCGGGAGGGGTGCCTCAAAAAGGTTGGAGGGAGGTAAAGAGGTTTTGTGGGCGAGGAGGCTTGGACTTCCAGAAAGGTGTGTGACGTTTAGATAGGTGAATGAGATGAAGGGTTTTTGGGACTTACGAGCTTTTGGGAGTGTGGGGCAGGGTAACATTTTGTGAAGGATTCAGGAAACCATTTAAATTGATTTAGTTGGACTTAAGTCCTGGAAAGGGGAAGTACAATGCCTACTTGAAAGGGAGGGGTCTGGGATAGTGACAGCTGGGAGGACTTATTCTCAGCTGTGGTTATCTGAGCTGAAAAAGACAGTGTTTTGTGAGTGAGGTGAAAGTTTTGAATGATGATGAAAGTATTTTCTTTTTGGGGATTTTCTTTTTTTTTAGGTCCCCCTGCCCTGGGTGAAAAGGCGGCCGACTTTTTTGAAAAAAAACAATGTTTCCCAGTATCATATTTTGGATGGTTTGATTTAAAATTGCAGACTCGGGAAAGGGTTTCACATGATCAATTGTTTACAGTTTTCTTTCTGTTTAAATTCTAATATTTAATGAAAAATTTATCAGAAGAACTTTAATGTTTGTCATCTCTGAATCCATTTTTATATTTTGACTTTTTAGTCAGTGTGACCCATGAAACTCTAGTTCTTTCCCCCAAAAAAACATCTCATGATATAGTTTTTCAACCCCAAGTTTTATAAAAACCGGGCCCCGGGGTTTGGGAGATGTTTGTAAATCCATGTATGGACTAATTTTCGGTTTTTGTCTGTATAAATGGGAACAATGGATGAAGGACTAGGGACAAAAAAAAAATTTCAATAACATTGCACTGTATCAAAATTAATAATAATATAAGTCACCCTGCCCTCAGTGGGAAACAGCTGATGTGTTAAAAAAAAAAAAAATAATAGATAAAGATCTGTTGTTATTTCTGTAATATTTGTTGCATTTTTCATAAAATTTCTTCTTTCAGATGGCTTATTGCCCTAATATCAGCAATTTATTTTTGCGGGGTTTTTTATAGTTACTTACCAGTATTTGTTAGGGCTGTTATTAGCCCATACATTATATATTCAGAAGTGATGATCTTCCTTCTGTATCAAGTATTGTGAGCTTCATTCATGCCATTATCTGCCTAGTGTTCCCCAGGGTGAGACACCCCCTAAATTTATCAAGGATATCGCTAAGCGCTGTCGAATTTAGTTCTCTTCAGATGACTTTAACATACGGGGAAACTTTCTCATCATCCCCAACTGCAATGTCAATGCAGCTGTGATCTTGGGGAAAAAGTCAAGAACGTAATGCCTTGTTTTTTAACATAATCTCTTTTAAGTATACATTTACATGTTTCTTAGTAATACAGTGTCAGGGTCTGTAATTTTAGTAAGTTTATTTAGGCACAGGAATACACAAGTACAGTTATCATACATAATGTAATTTTCCTGGATAACCAGAAGTCGGAAAGTGACATTTCCAATGTTGTGGGTCTGATTTAATTGATAGCCAGTTTGATAGCAGTTACCCCTAACTGCTTCTTTAACACAGTTAGGACGAACAGATGTCTTCCCTCGAGGGGCCAGGCCGAGGGTTTGGCAGATGGTCTCGACACTGCCACCAGCTTTGAACGTACCCAGTTCCTCACTGAGCGCTCACCCCATTAACTTCTTCACTATTTCTTTCATCTGGTGCCCAAAACTTTGTGAAGCCCTATGATTTTAACTATAGTTTCAGGTGTTAAAGACTTCCTTTTACCCATAATCAAACATGTATAGCCCCAAAATCAAAGGGAACACCAGACAAAAGATGGGGCAGATGAGAGACAACGTGCAACACTTCCTCTCACCATGGCAGCTCGTGAGCAAGAGAAGTCACTGTGAAGGGGGCGGCAGGCAGTGACTTCTCATTCACAGTGACTTCTCATTCACAGTGACTTCTCATTGCTGCTACCCAGCAGAATGCACTGCAAAACGACCCCCTGTATGGTAGGCCTTTGATTTTCGTCACGTCATTATGCGGCGTCACCCCGCATAATGCCGTGGCGAGCACAGTGGTCCTGGCAGAACTAGTACATGGTTAAGAATCTTTTGGGTGTTGGAGAATTCGGTGGTGGAATTATTATATCAGCAAGCTAATACAAATACAAATTTTATTTCATTGCAAGTTTACTTGAGAATATGTAATTACAATAATGAGTTGCAGTAAAGCGAGCCACTATCATGCCATGGCATTATGGGCAGACTAAATTAAGGCTTACAGACTACTTAATACTAGGGAAAATTGATCATAGTTTAAGTTGTACATCTGTTTTTATTTATAGCAGACAGTAAGTTTACTCAAATTAACAATCTGGGGATATTACTTTGGGACAAGTTGAAAGTATTTTGCAGGTTGTTTATATCAATAGTAAATATTTAAATTATATTATGGGAATATAACATTATGCATTGTTGAAAGTAGTTTATAGTATGAGAATGCTACAATTGGATGTAAGGCAGTATTGTTTTGGGCAGGTATTTATACTACCATGTAGTATTTAAGTAATGTATGAACTTTGGTAATCTAATTTTGAGGTTTTTAGATTTAGGTAATTGGGAGATGTTTTGGTAAAGTTAAGTGGTCTGGTGGCTAAAACTCTCGCTTCACACGGCGAGGGCCTGGGTTCGATTCCCAGCCAGGGCAGAAACATTGGGCGTGTTTCTTTACACCTGTTGTCTATGTTCCCCATCAGTAAAATGGGTACCTGGGTGTTAGTCGACTGGTGTGAGTCGCATCCTAGGACACTGACCTAATCTGCCCGAAATGCTCAGCATAACAAGGGACTTTCTATATAGTAGTATGTCACTGATGTCAGCTAGGCCTGTATACCATGTACATGTACTTGTAGTAAATAAAGATATTATTATTATTATTATTGATCGGTCTGGCTAGGGATAGCATTTAGTGAAGCATTAATTAGAATATTGAATAAGGTGGGACTGAGCACACCTTCTTGTGGGGTTCCTAATTCAAAATCTTTAGTGACACTTCTGTGCTCCTGGAATAATACAGAAGACTTTGTTGGACAGGTAGCCTTTAATCCAGAAGAGAAGCCATCCTCCTACATCCATTCTGGCAAGTTCACTAATTTTTTTTTTTTTTTTCAACAAGTCGGCCGTCTCCCACCCAGGCAGGGTGACCCAAAAAGAAAGAAAATCCCCAAAAAGAAAATACTTTCATCATCATTCAACACTTTCACCACACTCATACATAATCACTGTCTTTGCAGAGGAGCTCAGATACGACAGCTGAGAAAAGTCCCTCCCAGCTGTCACTATCTCAGACCCCTCCTTTAAAGTGCAGGCATTGTACTTCCCATTTCCAGGACTCAAGTCCAATTAAATCAATTAACTGGTTTTCCTGAATCCCTTCACAAAATGTTACCCTGCTCACACTCCAACAGATCGTCATGTCCCAAAAACCATTCGTCTCCATTCACTCCTATCTAACACGCTCACACATGCTTGCTGGAAGTCCAAGCCCCTCGCCCACAAAACCTCCTTTACCCCTTCCCTCCAACCTTTTCTAGGACGACCCCTACCCCGCCTTCCTTCCCCTACAGATTTATACGCTCTCCAAGTCATTCTACTTTGATCCATTCTCTCTAAATGACCAAACCACCTCAACAACCCCTCTTCAGCCCTCTGACAAATACTTTTAGTAACTCCACACCTTCTCCTAATTTCCACATTCCGAATTTTCTGCATAATATTTACACCACACATTGCCCTTAGACAGGACATCTCCACTGCCTCCAGCCTCCTCCTCGCTGCAGCATTTGCAACCCATGCTTCACACCCATATAAGAGTGTTGGTACCACTATACTTTCGTACATTCCCTTCTTTGCCTCCATGGATAACGTTTTGTCTCCACAGATACCTCAATGCACCACTCACCTTTTTTCCTTCATCAATTCTATGGTTAACCTCATCCTTCATAAACCCATCCGCTGACACGTCAACACCCAAATATCTGAAAACATTTACTTCTTCCATAATCCCTCTCTTCAATGTGATATCCAATTTTTCTTTATTTAAATCGTTTGATACCCTCATCACCTTACTCTTTTCTATGTTCACTTTTAACTTTCTACCTTTACACACTCTCCCAAACTCGTCCACTAACCTTGCAACTTTTCTTTAGAATCTCCCATAAGCACAGTATCATCAGCAAAGTAACTGTGTCAACTCCCATTTTGCATTTAATTCTCCATAATTTAATCCCACCCTCTCCCCAACACCCTAGCATTTACTTCTTTACAACCCCATCTATAAATATATTAAACAACCATGGTGACATTACACATCCCTGTCTAAGACCTACTTTTACCGGGAAGTAATCTCTCTCTCCTACACACCCTAACCTGAGCCTCACTATCCTCATAAAAACTCTTACAGCCTTCAGTAACTTACTACCTATTCCATACACTTGCAACATTTGCCACATTGCTCCCCTATCCACTCTATCATCAATGATTACATCAAAAGCAAATTGTAGGTCAAGGAAGATAGTGTATGAGCTGTCAGTGTGCAGGGTGAGAAAGGTGGTTATGCAATGATGCACACTCCTTCATGCATGAAGCCAAACAACTGGGGAGACAGAAATGGTTTGATTCTGTGCATGAGGAGATCTAGAATCATCCTCTCAAATGTTTTACACAAACAGCTGGTAAGAGATATAGGGTAAAATTAATTTTGTTGATTGGGCTTTGGAATGGGAATAATGAGGATGTTGGTCCAAGATTTAGGGAGTTCCACAGTTACTTAGCTCATGTTGTATAATTCAAGTAAAGGATTACCTGGTACTTGGCATAACATTGAGCATGTTGCAATACCATCCTTCCCAGGTGACATGGCGTTGCCGTTAGTTAGTGCTGCATCGAGTTCAAAGTTAGTGAAAGGAATGTTAGTCATCTTCCTTGCTGAGCATAAAACAAATCAGTCTCTCCCTTACATCATGTTTGTCCATTAATTTTGTCTGTGTGGCACTGGGAAGATTGTCATAGCTAGATGTAGCAGCCCAAGAACTAACTCATTCACCCTATGTAAGGGATGAGGGTGTACAGTCTGACCAGTTATGTTACCCTTAATTCTCTTTATATCCCTCCATGCCCGGCTAAGTGGGGTGTGGGCATTGACAATTTTTTTTGTTTGCTGAAGCTCTGTCATCTGGTCCCTGGTATCAGCAAGGGCATTTTGAAAGGGCTTCAGCATTTCAGGGGTATATTTTCTATAGGCTAGGTCTAGTCTGCGAGCAGTACATTTCGATGTTTGAAGTTTAAGATCATTGTAATAGGTATGATTTCTATAAGAGGTATGATTATTATGGAAGTTTGTTGGGTTTGGAGTACCAGGTGGTCTCAGTGGCAGTTCTAAATAGTTCTGAATATTGCTTAAAAGGTCATTGCCAGATGTCTCAACAGAAGAATATTCATATGAATTATACCAGTCTGTAACATGTGCAACAAAGTCGTCATGCTGATCAGGGAAAACATGAAAGCATTTTGTTTGAATATCACACCAGGTGATATATAGGTGAACAGTATTTGGAAAAGGGTAAAGACGTTTTTGTGGCATTTATGGATTTGGAAAAGGCATATGATAGGGTAGATAGGGGGGCAATGTGGCAGATGTTGCAGGTGTATGGAATAGGAGGAAGGTTACTGAAAGCAGTGAAGAGTTTTTATGAGGATAGTGAGGCTCAGGTTAGAGTGTGTAGGAGGGAGGGGGAATATTTCCCAGTAAAAGTGGGCCTTAGACAAGGATGTGTGATGTCACCGTGGTTGTTCAATATATTTATAGATGGGGTTGTAAGAGAAGTGAATGCGAGGGTCTTGGCAAGAGGTGTTGGGCTAAAAGATAAAGAAGCAAATACAAAGTGGGAGTTGTCACAGTTGCTTTTGCTGATGACACTGTGCTTTTGGGAGATTCTGAAGAGAAGCTGCAGAGGTTGGTGGATGAATTTGGTAGGGTGTGTAAAAGAAGAAAATTGAAAGTGAATATAGGAAAGAGTAAGGTGATGAGGATAACAAAAAGAATAGGTGACGAAAGATTGGATATCAGATTGGAGGGAGAGAGTATGGAGGAGGTGAATGTATTCAGATATTTGGGAGTGGACATGTCGGCGGATGGGTCTATGAAGGATGAGGTGAATCATAGAATTGATGAGGGGAAAGGGTGAGTGGAGCACTGCGAGTCTGTGGAGACAAAGAACCTTGTCCATGGAAGTAAAGAGGGAATGTATGAGAGTATAGTTATACCAACGCTCTTATATGGGTGTGAAGCATGGGTGATGAATGTTGCAACGAGGGAGAAGGCTGGAGGCAGTGGAGATGTCATGTCTGAGGTCAATGTGTGGTGTGAATATAATGCAGAGAATTCGGAGTTTGGAAATTATGAGGAGGTGCGGATTACCAAAACGATTGTCCAGAGAGCTGAGGAGGGGTTGTTGAGGTGGTTTGGACATGTAGAGAGAATGGAACGAGACAGAGTGACTTCGAGAGTGTATAAATCTGTAGTGGAGGGAAGGCGGGGTAGGGGTCGGCCTAGGAAAGGTTGGAGGGAGGGGGTAAAGGAAGTTTTGTGTGCGAGGGGGTTGGACTTCCAGCAAGCATGTGTGAGCGTATTTGATAGGAGTGAATGGAGGCATATGGTTTTTAATACTTGACGTGCTGTTGGAGTGTGAGCAAAGTAACATTTATGAAGGGATTCAGGAACCGGCAGGCCGGACTTGAGTTCTGGAGATGGGAAGTACAGTGCCGGCACTCTGAAGGAGGGGTGTTAATGTTGCAGTTTTATAACTGTAGTGTAAAGCACCCTTCTGGCAAGACAGTGATGGAGTGAATGATGATGAAAGTTTTTCTTTTTCGGGCCACCCTGCCTTGGTGGGAATCGGCCGATGTGTTAATAAAAAAAAAAAAAAAATCACACCAGGGAGGATAGCATTGCCAGTATCTAGAGTGGTTAATCTTGGGAAATGATCTGATGATATCTGTTACAATGGAAGAATCAGCTGGCAAAAGTATGTAATATTAAAGCCAAGACACAGAACAAGGATGTTTCCATAGATATGTGGGGGTTCAAGGCCGCCTACAATTTGCACATTATTACGACTATTTATGAGTGACAAAAGTTGTTTACCATTACGATTGCCAAAGTGTGAGCTTCCATTACTTTTGTGTCGTGCATTATAATCTCCAGTTATAAGGATAGGTTCAGATTGGGCACAAGTTGGGAGTTCTATATAATACTTGTCAGGAGCATAAAAGGTTAAATATGTTAAGAGCAGAGTTCCCTACTTAAATCCTAATGCCATGGTATTGAAGCCCCTCTTGTTTTCTTATTTGTAAGAAGTTGATGGGGAAGCAATTTTTTAATATACAGAACTTGAGTTAGTAGATTTGAGTTTTTTTTTTTTTTCCAACAACTCGGCCGTCTCCCACCGACGCAGGGTTACCCAAAAAGAAAGAAAATCCCCAAAAAGAAAATACTTTCATCATCATTCAACACTTTCACCTCACTCATACATAATCACTGTCTTTGCAGACGTGCTCAGATACGACAGCTGAGAAAAGTCCCTCCCAGCTGTCACTATCTCAGACCCCTCCTTTAAAGTGCAGGCATTGTACTTCCCATTTCCAGGACTCAAGTCCAACTAAATCAATTAACTGGTTTCCTGAATCCCTTCACAAAATGTTACCCTGCTCACACTCCAACAGATCGTCATGTCCCAAAAACCGTTCGTCTCCATTCACTCCTATCTAACACGCTCACACATGCTTGCTGGAAGTCCAAGCCCTCGCCCACAAAACCTCCTTTACCCCTTCCCTCCAACCTTTTCTAGGACGACCCCTACCCCGCCTTCCTTCCCTACAGATTTATACGCTCCAAGTCATTCTACTTTGATCCATTCTCTCTAAATGACCAAACCACCTCAACAACCCTCTTCAGCCCTCTGACAAATGCTTTTAGTAACTCCACACCTTCTTCTAATTTCCACATTCCGAATTTTCTGCATAATATTTACACCACACATTGCCCTTAGACAGGACATCTCCACTGCCTCCAGCCTCTCCTCGCTGCAGCATTTGCAACCCATGCTTCACACCCATATAAGAGTGTTGGTACCACTATACTTTCGTACATTCCCTTCTTGCCTCCATGGATAACGTTTTTGTCTCCACAGATACCTCAATGCACCACTCACCTTTTTTCCTTCATCAATTCTATGGTTAACCTCATCCTCATAAACCCATCCGCTGACACGTCAACACCCAAATATCTGAAAACATTTACTTCTTCCATAATCCCTCTCTCCAATGTGATATCCAATTTTTCTTTATTTAAATCGTTTGATACCCTCATCACCTTACTCTTATCTATGTTCACTTTTAACTTTCTACCTTTACACACTCTCCCAAACTCGTCCACTAACCTTTGCAACTTTTCTTTAGAATCTCCCATAAGCACAGTATCATCAGCAAAAAGTAACTGTGTCAACTCCCATTTTGCATTTAATTCTCCATAATTTAATCCCACCCCTCTCCCCAACACCCTAGCATTTACTTCTTTTACAACCCCATCTATAAATATATTAAACAACCATGGTGACATGGTTGTGACTTAAGGTGTGATGGAGGAGTATGAGCAAGATAACATGATGGGGCAGAAAAAATAGTTAGCCAGACTCGATCTCCCTCTCTCCTACACACCCTAACCTGAGCCTCACTATCCTCATAAAAACTCTTTACAGCCTTCAGTAACTTACTACCTATTCCATACACTTGCAACATTTGCCACATTGCTCCCTATCCACTCTATCATATACCTTTTCTAAATCCATAAATGCAATAAAACTTCTCTACCTTTATCTAAGTACTGTTCACATATATGCTTCACTGTAAACACTTGATCTACACATCCCCTACCCACTCTAAAGCCTCCTTGCTCATCTGCAATCCTACTCTCTGTCTTACCTCTAATTCTTTCAATAATAACCCTGCCATACACTTTACCTGGTATACTCAGTAAACTTATTCCCCTATAATTTTTACACTCTCTTTTATCCCCCTTCCCTTTATATAAAGGAACTATACATGCTCTCTGCCAATCCCTAGGTACCTTCCCCTCTTTCATACATTTATTAAACAAAAATACCAACCACTCCAGCACTATATCTCCCTGCTTTTAACATTTCTGTCATGATTCCGTCAATTCCAGCTGCTTTACCCCCTTTCATTCTACGTAATGCCTCACGCACCTCCCCCACACTCACATCCTGCTCTTCTTCACTCCTAAACGATGTTGTACCTCCCTGGCCAGTACATGAAATTACCGCCTCCCTTTTTTCATCGACATTTAAAAGTTCCTCAAAATATTCCCGCCATCTACCCAATACCTCCAGCTCCCCATCTACTAACTCCCTACTCTGTTTTTAACTGACAAATCCATTCGTTCCCTAGGCTTTCTTACCTTGTTTATCTCACTCCAAAATTTTTTCTTGTTTTCAGCAAATTTTTGACAGAGCCTCTCCCATTCTTTCATCCGCTCTTCTTTTACACTCTCTCACCACTCTCTTCACCTTTCTTTTACTTTCCATATACTCTGCTCTTCTATTAACACTTCTGTTTTGTAAAAACCTCTCATAAGCTACCTTTTTCTCTTTTATCACACCCTTTACTTCTTCATTCCACCACTCACTCCTCTTCCTCCTGCACCCACCCTCCTATAGCCACAAACTTCTGCCCCACATTCTAATACTGCATTTTTAAAACTATCCCAACTCTCTTCAACCCCCCCACTACTCCTACTTGCACTAGCCCACCTTTCTGCCAATAGTTGCTTATATCTCACCCTAACTTCCTCCTCCCTTAGTTTATACACTTTTACCTCTCTCTTACTTGCTGTTGCCATTTTCTTTTTTTCCCATCTACCTTTTACTCTAACTGTAGCTACAACCAAATAATGATCTGATATATCCGTTGCCCCTCTATAAACATGTACATCCTGAAGCCTACTCATCAACCTTTTATCCACTAATACATAATCCAACAAACTACTTTCCTTACGTGCTATATCATACCTTGTATATTTATTTATCCTCTTTTTCATAAAATATGTATTACTTATTACCAAACCTCTTTCTACACATAGCTCAATTAATGGTTCCCCATTTACATTTACCCCTGGCACCCCAAATTTACCTACTACTCCATCCACAACATTTTTACCCACTTTAGCGTTAAGATCCCCAACCACAATTACTTCTCACTTGGTTCAAAACTCCCACACACTCACTCAACATTTCCCAAAATCTCTCTCTTCTCTACACTTCTCTCTTCTCCAGGTGCATAAACACTTACTATAACCCACTTTTCACATCCAACCTTTATTTTACTCCACATAATCCTTGAATTTATACATTTATATTCCTTCTTTACCTGCCATAACTGATTATTCAACATTATTGCCACTCCTTCTTTAGCTCTAACTCTATTTGAAACCCCTGATCTAATCCCATTTATTTCTCCCCACTGAAACTCTCCTACCCCTTCAGCTTTGTCTCACTTAAAGCCAGGACATCCAGCTTCTTTTCGTTCATAACATCTACAATCATCTCTTTCTTATCATTCGTACAACATCCACGCACATTCAAACATCCCACTTTGACGGTTTTCTTCTTCTTCTTTTTAGTAAGCTATACAGGAAAAGGGGTTACTAGCCCATTGTTCCCGGCATTTTAGTTGACTTTTACAACACGCATGGCTTACGGAGGAAAGATTCTTATTCCACTTCCCCATGGATATGAAAGGGAAAAGCAATAAGAACAAGAACTATTAAGATAAAATCAAAGAAAACTCAGATGAGTGTGTATACATAAACGTGTACATGTTTGCGTAGTGTGACCTAAGTGTAAGTATAAGTAGCAAGACGTACCTGAAATCTTGCATGTTTATGAGACAGAAAAAAGACACCAGCAATCCTACCATCATGTAAAAACAGTTTCAGGTTTCTGTTTCACAGTCACCTGGCAGGATGGTAGTACCTCCCTGGGTGGTTGCTGTCTACCAACCTACTACCTGAATCCCTTCACTAAATATTACCCTGCTCACACTCCAACAGCTCGTCAGGTCCCAAAAACCATTCGTCTCCATTCACTCCTATCTAATACACACTTGCTGGAAGTCCAAGCCCCTCGCCCACAACACCTCCTTTACCCCCTCCCTCCAACCTTTTGAGGACGACCCCTACTCCTCCTTCCTTCCCCTACAGATTTATTTGCTCTCCAAGTAATTCTACTTTGATCCATTCTCTCTAAATGACCAAACCACCTCGACAACCCCTCTTCAGTCATCTGACTAGTACTTTTAGTAACTCCACACCTCCTAATTTCCACACTCTGAATTCTCTGCATAATATTTACATCATACATTGCCATTAGACAGGACATCTTCACTCCCTCCAGCTGCATCCTTGCTGCAGCATTTACAACCCAAGCTTCACACCCATATAAGAGTGTTGGTACCACTATACTTTCATACATTCCCTTCTTTGCCTCTATGTATAAAATTTTTTGTCTCAACAGATACCTCAATGCACCACTCACCTTTTTTCCTTCATCAATTATATGGTTAACCTCATCCTTCATAAACGCATCTGCTGACAAGTCAACTCCCAAATATCTGAAAACATTCACTTCTTCCATACTCCCTCTCTCCAATGTGATATCCAATTTTTCTTTATCTAAATTGTTTGATACCCTTATCACCTTACTTTTATCTATGTTCACTTTCAACTTTCTAACTTTACACACCCTCCCAAACTCGTCCACTAACCTTTGCAACTTTTCTTTAGAATCTCCCATAAGCACAGTATTATCAGCAAAAAGTAACTGTGTCAACTCCCATTTTGTACTTGATTTCCCATAATTTAATCCCACTCCTCTCCCCAACACCCTAGCATTTACTTCTTTTACAACCCCATCTATAAATATATTAAACAACCATGGTGACATCACACATTCCTGTCTAAGACCTACTTTTACTGGGAAGTAATCTCCCTCTCTCCTACACAACCTAACCTGAGCCTCACTATTCTCATAAAAACTCCTTACAGTATTTAGTAACTTACTACCTATTCCATACACTTGCAACATTTGCCACATTGGTCCCCTATCCACTCTTATCATATGCTTTTTCTAAATCCATAAATGCAATGAAAAGTTCCCTACCTTTATCTAAATACAGTGGACCCCCGAGTTTCGTACACCCCGGAAATCGTACAATTATGTAAGTATAATATTGTCAGTGCTTGTGGAAATGTATTTTTGGGGGTCTGAAATAGACTAACCTACGTGACATTTTTCCTTAAGGGAGTAAATTCGTTCGGTAATGGCACTTGAGCAGACTTCAGGAGGGAAGTTTTTACGAAACTCGGGGGTCCACTGTACTGTTCACATACAGTGGACCCCCGAGTTTCGTAAACCCCGGAAATCGTGCTTTTATGTAAGTATAATATTGTAAGTGCTTTTGTAAGTGTATTTTTGGGGGTCTGAAATAGACTAACCTACGTGACATTATTTCTTAAGGACGTAAATTCGTTCGGTAATGGCACTTGAGCAGGCTTCTGGAATGAAGTTTTTACGAAACTCGGGGGTCCACTGTATATGCTTCAATGTAAACACTTGATCTACACATCCCCTACCCACTCTAAAACCTCCTTGCTCATCTGCAATCCTACTCTGTCTTACCTCTAATTCTTTCAATAATAACCCTACTGTACACTTTGCCTGGTATACACAGTAAACTTCTTTTTTTCTCTCTCTTCTTCTTCAACAAGTCGGCCGTCTCCCATCGAGGCAGGGTGACCCAAAAAGAAAGAAAATCCCCAAAAAGAAAATACTTTAATCATCATTCAACACTTTCACCTCACTCATACATAATCACTGTCTTTGCAGAGGCGCTCAGATACTACAGTTTAGAATAGTCCCTCCAAACTGTCACTATCCCAGACCCCTCCTTTAAAGTGCAGGCATTGTACTTCCCATTTCCAGAACTCAGTAAACTTATTCCATTATAATTTTTACAATCTCTTTTGTCACCCTTCCCTTTATATAAAGGAACTATACACGCTCTCTGCCAATCCTTAGGTACCTTCCCCTCTTTCATACATTTATTAAACAAAAATACCAACCACTCCAACACACACACCCCCCCTGCTTTTAACATTTCTTTCATCATTACGTCAGTTCCTGCTGCTTTACCGCCTCCCTTTCTTCATCAACATTTAAAAGTTCCTCAAAATATTCCCAACATCTACCCAATAGCTCCAGCTCCCCATCTACTAACTCCCCTACTCTGTTTTTAACTGACAAATCCATTCGTTCCCTAGGCTTTCTTAACTTGTTTATCTCATTCCAAAACTTTTTCTTATTTTCAGCAAAATTTCTTGACAGTTCCTCTCCCACTCTTTCATCTGCTCTTCTTTTGCGTACTCTCACCACTCTCTTCACCTTTCTTTTACTCTCCATATATTCTGCTGTTCTTGCACACTTCTGTTTTGTAAAAACCTCTCATAAGCTACCTTTTTCTCTTTTATCACACCCTTTACTTCATCATTCCACCAATCACTCCTCTTTCCTCCTGCACCCACCCTCCTATAGCCACAAACTTCTGCCCCACATTCTAATACTGCATTTATAAAACTATCCCAACCCTCGTCAACCCTCCCACTACTCATACTTGCATTAGCCCACCTTTCTGCCAATAGTTGCTTATATCTCACCCTAACTTTCTCCTCCCTTAGTTTATACACTTTCACTTCTCTTACTTGCTGTTGCCATTTTCCTTATGTCCCATCTACCTCTTACTCTAACTGTAGCTACAACTAAATAATGATCTGATATATCCATTGCCCCTCTATAAACATGTATATCCTGAAGCCTACCCATCAACCTTTTATTCACCAATACATAATCTAATAAACTACTTTTATTACGTGCTATATCATACCTTGTATTCTTATTTATCCTCTTTTTCATAAAATATATATTACTTATTACCAAACCTCTTTCTACACATAGCTAAATTAAAGGCTCCCGTTTTCATTTACCCCTGGCACCCCAAATTTACCTACTACTCCCTCCACAACATTTGATTTGATTTGATTTCATTTGATTTGAGTTTTTTTTTTTTTTTTTCTCTCTCAACAAGTCGGCCGTCTCCCACCAAGGCAGGGTGACCCAAAAAGAAAGAAAATCCCAAAAAGAAAATACTTTCATCATCATTCAACACTTTCACCACACTCATACATAATCACTGTCTTTGAAGAGGCGCTCAGATACGACAGCTGAGACTAGTCCCTCCCAGCTGTCACTATCCCAGACCCCTCCTTTAAAGTGCAGGCATTGTACTTCCCATTTCCAGGACTCAAGTCCAACTAAATCAATTAACTGGTTTCCCTGAATCCCTTCACAAAATGTTACCCTGCATTTGCAACCCATGCTTCACACCCATATAAGAGTGTTGGTACCACTATACTTTCGTTCATTCCCTTCTTTGCCCTAATGGATAACGTTTTTTGTCTCCACAGATACCTCAACGCACCACTCACCTTTTTTCCTTCATCAATTCTATGGTTAACCTCATCCTTCATAAACCCATCCGCTGACAAGTCAACTCCCAAATATCTGAAAACATTTACTGCTTCCATAATCCCTCTCTCCAATGTGATATCCAATTTTTCTTTATTTAAATCGTTTGATACCCTCATCACCTTACTCTTATCTATGTTCACTTTCAACTTTCTACCTTTACACACCCTCCCAAACTCGTCCACTAACCTTTGCAACTTTTCTTTAGAATCTCCCATAAGCACAGTATCATCAGCAAAAAGTAACTGTGTCAACTCCCATTTTGCATTTAATTCCCCATAATTTAATCCCACCCCTCTCCTCAACACCCTAGTATTTACTTCTTTTACAACCCCATCTATAAATATATTAAACAACCATGGTGACATTACACATCCCTGTCTAAGACTTACTTTTACTGGGAAGTAATCTCCCTCTCTCCTACACACCCTAACCTGAGCCTCACTATCCTCATAAAAACTCTTTACAGCCTTCAGTAACTTACTACCTATTCCATACACTTGCAACATTTGCCACATTGCTCCCCTATCCACTATCATATGCCTTTTCTAAATCCATAAATGCAATGAAAACTTCTCTACCTTTATCTAAATACTGTTCACATATATGCTTCACTGTACCAACCATATCCCCTACCCACTCTAAAGCCTCCTTGCTCATCTGCAATCCTACTCTCTGTCTTACCTCTAATTCTTTCAATAATAACCCTGCCATATACTTTACCTGGTATACTCAGTAAACTTCTTTCTTTCAACACGTCGGCCGCTTCCCACCGAGGCAGGGTGGCCCAAAAGGAAAAACAAAAGTTTCTCCTTTTACATTAAGTAATATATACAGGAGAAAGGGTTACTAGCCTCTTGCTCCCGGCATTTTAGTTGCCTCTTACGACACGCATGGCTTACGGAGGAAGAATTCTGTTCCACTTCCCCATGGAGATAAGAGGAAATAAGAACAAGAACTAGTAAGAAAATAGAAGAAACCCCAGAGGGGTGTGTGTATATATATGTTTGTACATGAATGTGTAGTGTGACCTAAGTGTAAGTAGAAGTAACAAGACATACCTGAAATCTTGCATGTTTATGAGACAGAAAAAAGACACCAGCAATCCTACCATCATGTAAAACAATTACAGGCTTTCATTTTACACTCACTTGGCAGGACGGTAGTACCTCCCTGGGCGGTTGCTGTCTACCAACCTACTACCTAGGACTCCAGTAAACTTCTTCTTCTTTCAACACGTTGCAGTTTCCCCCAAAGTGGTTGGCCCAAAATGAAAAACGAAAGTTTCCCATTTTACATTTAGTAATATGTATATACAGGAGAAGGGGTTACTAGCCCTGCTCCCAGCATGTTAGTCGCCCTACGACACGCATGGCTTACTGGAGGAAGAATTCTGTTCCACTTCCCCATGGAGATAAGAGGAAATAAGAACAAGAACTAGTAAGAAAATAGAAGAAAACTCAGAGGGGTGTGTATATATATGCTTGTACATGAATGTGTAATGTGACCTAAGTGTAAGTAGAAGTAACAAGACATGCCTGAAATCTTGCATGTTTATGAGACAGAAAAAAGACACCAGCAATCCTACCATCATGTAAAACAATTACAGGCTTTCATTTTACACTCACTTGGCAGGATGGTAGTACCTCCCTGGGCGGTTGCTGTCTACCAACCTACTACCTAGGACTCAGTAAACTTATTCCTCTATAATTCTTACACTCTCTTTTATCCCCCTTCCCTTTATATAAAGGAACTATACATGCTCTCTGCTAATCCCTAGGTACCTTCCCCTCTTTCATACATTTATTAAACAAAAATACCAACCACTCCAGCACTATATCATCCCCTGCTTTTAACATTTCTGTCATGATCCCAATGAGGGCAAATTAGGGGGCAGGGATTTTTCAGGGACTCTGCACTCTTGTAGACACACACATCAATGGGTTCAATAGTTATACTTTATGATGGTCAAGAAATCTTTTCCTAACTGATGCAGTGTTCCAACTTAAGATAGAAAGTTTATAAGAGTTTTGTTCCATGTAGATAAGATAAGATTTTCAGATTTTTAACCCTGGAGGGGTAGTCACCCAGGGACTATCTGTCTTATTTCCATGCGACTCACACCATTCAACTAACACCCAAGTACCTACTTGCTTGCTAGGTGAATGGAACAACAGGTGTAAGGAAACACACCTAATGTTTCTACCCTTGCTGGGGATCGAACCACAGACACTCAATGTGTGAAGCGAGAGCGTTGCCTACCAGGCCACGGGCCACTGTGGTACAACAACTTACCACAGTACAATAGCTTGCTACAAATGTTTTTAATCATGCACCTTCGTTTGATTTTTGTCCTCAGGCTGTCTCCTTTGTGGCAATAATACTCACCAGTGTTTCATTTGGCACTATCCAATATGGGGCGTGGTCTCTTATTCTCCTGTTGTGTGGAAATGTGGCAATCTTCTCTCGCTCCATGGCTGCAGGAGTAACAGAAATGTTTTACGGTTCATTAAATGATGAACCTGCCCTTTTGGTAAGTTTGGTAAGATGAAATTGTCATTACAATAATGTAAAATTGACAAATTAAGTGTAAATAAATGTAGCTGATGTCTTAGCTTTTCCCCATTAGTAAAATTTTCTACTTAATACTTAATTTTTTTGCTAACTGATGATATCTTAAGAATATTTCTGTATAGAGACAATAAATTTAAAATACTTGAGAATTCATAATTAGCACCATAAGACAAGATTATTATTATAGCCTAAGGTTATATTTTTTTTAAATATTATTAGCTGTGGTGGTCCTTTCATCTATTTCATCTACTTGCTTTAAGTCTTCATTTTACTGAAATGCATAGTTCTTAGCCACCTTTGCTCTACACCAGTCTGTCTGTCCATACTTTATCACTACATTTTTTTCCGGGATCTTGTACCTGGTTTCTGTCCAATTTTCTTTATTTTATAATCACTCTGTAATTATTTGTTCATAGCTACAGGAGCAGAGCTCAGCTTATGATTTCCTATTTTTAGTAAGTAGCTGTAGCACTTACTGCCTTCTCTCTCTAACTCATTCTTTTGTTGTACTTCTGTTCATTAACCCTTTGGGGGTCGGTGCCGTACTAGTACGTTTTACGAGCAGGGGTTGGTGCCGTACTAGTACGCCCAAATTCTAGCGGCCTCAATTTAAGCAGAAAACGTCTGGTAGGCATACATATGAAAGAATGGGTCTGTGTGGTCAGTGTGCCAGTATAAAAAATCCTGCAGTACACACTGCATAATGAGAGAAAAAAAACTGATCGTTTTTTTCGATTAAAACAGCGACTTTGCAGTCGATTTTCGTATGGTATTTATTGATGTATTCTCGTTTTCTTGGTCTCATTTGATAGAATGGAAGATATATTACAAAATAGAGATGATTTTGATTGGTATGACAATGACAAGTACCTTGAAATTGAGCTCAAAGTAGCGAAAATGTTCGATTTTTGACGATGTTCAAGAGTAAACAAATCACACCATGCCTCCAATACACATCAACTGGCGAGTCTTATATTCATGCACAAGTGCTCTGATATTATTTATACCATTTTTACAATGAGAATAAAAATTCAAAATGAAAAGCAAAAGTAATGGAACAGGGGCCTGGAGACGTGACTAATGAACAGAGAACATGTTATTTTAGTGCCAGGAATGTCTGTCTTGTTTACTCTGGACCCTATTATGAAATTGGCATCGTTTGAAATTTGTATGAAATTGGAAAATTGCCATTTTCTGACCACTATTTTGGGTAGATAAAATTTTTAAATAGGCGGTTTCTTGCACTCAATCGATAGAAGAAATGGAGTCCTAGCGAAATAGCTATAATTTTAGGAGACTGAAACATTAGAATTTGTCGAAAATAGAGCTCAAAGTGGGCGAAATCGCTGATGCGTAAGTGTCATGGCTACCGCTAACTTCGCGAAAGCATAATTCCGTTAGTTTTCGCAAATTTGCATCAATTGGGGCTCATCGGAAGTTTTGCATCGAGAAAATTTTTTTTTTTTTTTTTCCAAAAAATTTTCGACCCCAGGAACACTTTCCTGAGAAGGCCTGTCGACCCCCAAAGGGTTAAGAACTTTCTAGTGTGGTTTAGACCCTTTTATTAGTTTATAGCTGTGGCCTTTTATTCTCCTTAATGGTGTTAATCACCCTTATCAGTTTTTCATGTCCTTTCATTATTTCATCCAGTGAGTGTGTGTAATGATTTTTTTTTTAACATATTTTTTAGTTCTGGGAACAATTCTTGTTCATCTTTCAACTTTTTCCACTTGCTATTTTGGACATCATACTGCTGCTTCATGCTCATCAAATTTTGATCTGGTATTTGTTGTGAACAGATATTTTAGCATTTTCCCTGTCCATAGATCCACAGGCTATTTTCAGGCTGGCTAGTGCTATGTAGAAATTTAAAGTAATTTCATTAATATGATCTGGCGACGCTTTTTTTGTCTCTCTCTCTTTGAGGTTAATCTTTACCTCATTGTTTTTGTATTTTATCACAGAATTTATAATCTGTGTGTACCGTTTTTACTTTTTCTCATTTCTACAGTATTACATGTACAGTGGTACCTCGAGTTACGATGGTCCCCAAAATTGCCCTTTTATGTAAGTTTATTTTTTTAAATGCTTTTGTAAGTATATTTTTGGGGGTGTAAAAGGACTAGTCTATTTTACATTATTCCTTATGGGGATAAATTCATTTGGTAATGGCACTTGAACAGCATTCTCGAACGAAAAAATATCATAACTCGAGGTACCACTGTATTTACATTACACGTTGTGTTTACGTTACACGTTGTGTTTACGTTACACGTGTTTACGTTACACATTGTGTTTACGTTACACGTTATGTTTACGTTACACGTTGTGTTTACGTTGCACGTTGTGTTCACGTTGCACGTTGTGTTCACGTTGCACGTTGTGTTCACGTTGCACGTTGTGTTCACGTTGCACATTGTGTTCACGTTGCACGTTGTGTTCACGTTGCACGTTGTGTGCACGTTGCACGTTGTGTTCACGTTGCACATTGTGTTCACGTTGCACGTTGTGTTCACGTTGCACGTTGTATTCATTCACGTTGCACGTTGTATTCATTCACGTTGCACGTTGTAGTCATTCATGTTGCACGTTGTAGTCATTCACGTTGCACGTTGTATTCATTCACGTTGCACGTTGTATTCATTCACGTTGCATGTTGTATTCATTCACGTTGCACGTTGTATTCATTCACATTGCACGTTGTATTCATTCACGTTGCACGTTGTCTTCATTCACGTTGCACGTTGTATTCATTCACGTTGCACGTTGTATTCATTCACGTTGCACGTTGTATTCATTCACGTTGCACGTTGTATTCATTCACGTTGTATTCATGCACATTGTATTCATTCACGTTGCACGTTGTATTCATTCACGTTACATGTTGTACAGTGGTCCCTCGGTTTTCGGTCATCTCCAAACTCGAACATTTATGTAAGTGTATTTTCGTAAGTGCTTTTGCAAGTGTATTTTTGTGGGTCTGAAATAGACTAACCTACGTGACATTATTTCTTAAGGAAGTAAATTCGTTCGGTAATGACACTTGAGCAGCATTCTGGAAAGAATTTTCAGCGAAAACCGAGGGTCCACTGTATTCACGTTATACATATTCAGTCCTCCATTTGTTGCTTCTCCTGCTCAGTCTATCTAAAGTCTGTTAGAATGTGTAGACATTTTCATTTCTTTTCCTACATAGAATCTTCACAGTATATGCATACATATTTATATATGAACTCAGATTGTCACAATAAATGACTTTCAATGAATATCACGGTTTGTATTTAGCTTTCAAACAAAATCTCTTGTCCATTGAAATAGTTCAGAGTTTATTCTTATATGCTGCAGTTTCTAGATCAGTCTCTTGTGAGGAACCTTATACTACAGTGGTACCTCTACTTATGAGCAAAATTCGTTCCAGACGGCTATTCAAGTGCCGATACCGAAGGAATTTTTTCCCATAAGAAATAATGAAAATTAGATTAATCCATTTCAGACCCCCAAAATTACACTTACAAAAGCACCTACAAAAATACACTTACATAATTGTTCGAGTTGGGAGCTGCTCGTAAGTAGAGGTACCACTGTACATGTATATGTTTTCTTGAACATTAATATATTGTGAATGCAATCTTTTATTCCATTTTTTTTTCCAAGTGTTGTAGTAGCTGGACAGATTGGTGAATTCATAATATGGGTATTCAAAAGCTGAAGTGTAGATGACTTGACTGAATAATGCTATTTAATTTTGTTGTATTAAGCATGAAGTGTGAGATTTATGAATGCTTAATTTGTTTCAGAAATGTTTGCAGTTGATTCTGGAAGAGTGTCTCATTATTGTTGGTGTCATTGGATCTTTCTGTTCTAGCAATTCTTTAGCTATTGTTTCTGGTGTTGTCAGCTTTTCCTTAGCGCTAATCCAGGTTAGTAGCATCTCAGTTTTTTACCTGTTTATATTTGTACTTTCCTGTATCTTTATTTTTTTGTTTTCAGTTTTAATTAAGCTAATAGCTTTATGATAATAAAAAATGAGAGTAATGTGTTGTGTAAATATCATTCTGAGAATTTGGTGTAGAAATTAAAAGGCGATATGGGGTGAGGAGGGGTTGTTGAGTTTTTTTGGCGAGGTAGAGAAGATAAAGAAGAGGGTGGAAGGTAGGATGTGCAGGGGTCATCTCAGGAATGGTTGGATGGAAGTAGAGTTGCCAGAGGCTTTGAGTTTGTCTTGAGTCTCTAGCAGGTTTGAGAGAGCATGTTAGATAGGAGTGCATACCTACCTAGAGGTTTACCGAGTGTTCCAAGGGTCAGTATACTCGAGGTTCAGCCCTAGATCAGGCCGGTGGATGACCTGATCACCCAGGCTGTTAGTGCTATCTGCATGAAGTTCAAATTAGGCACCACAGCCCAGTTGATCAGGAACTGACTTGAGGAACTTGTCCAAGTGGAGACAAATGACTTCTAATAGATTTGCTGTTGGAGTGTAAGTATGGGTTACTTTTATGAAGGGATTCAGGGAAAATGTTTATCTAAACTTGAGTCCTGGAGGCAAGAAGGATATTGTCTGCACTCTGAAAAAGTGTTGGGGATGTTGCAGTCAAAGGGTAATCTGACTGTGATGTCAGCATACTTTTGGAAAGATGGCAGTTCAACAAATGTTGGTAAGTGTGTTTTCTTTGGGTCTCCATCCCTTGGCCATAGAGTTAAAAAAAAAGTGTACAGCACCTACTGGTATTTATCTTTACAGATATAGTTATGCTCATGGTGTCTTTTATATAGTTAGATGCAGTACAAACTAGAATCATATTTTGTCAACTATTCTCTTGTGAAGAGATACTTTATCTTTGATTTATTTATCCCAATTTATTTGCCCTCTTGATCACATGCCCACCCTCTTGTTCACTATGGTAACACTCTATAAGTAGCTCTATGGAGATTTGAGAAAGATAGCCTAGTTGCTTCAGATCACCACATTCTTTAAGTCTAGGGTTTTTATTCTATTGCAGACAAAATCTTGCTCAAGATCACTATGGACTTCATTCTTTTGTAAGACTTGACACATCCCAGGGATACGTCTCTCACCTCTCATTTCCCTTTAAATTAATTTTTCATTCTTTCTTATGGTGATATTGAAGCTTCCATTGTTTTCATTGGATGTAACTCTTTTTATTGAGAAGTGATTATTGTACAATAGTATTTAAAGAGATGAGTGTTAATGTTTGTTGTCACTTAGTCTTCTTCAAATCAATCTCCCTTCATGGAATGTTGAAGATGAAGGGTTCTTGGTTCAAGGAATTAGAGCTACACTTCCCTTGGATTGAACCTGATTTGCTTTCATTCCCAAGTTGCTGTATAATATTCACAAGTTTTAACACCATCCCATTATGTATTATTATAATAATCTACGTCAGTCTTCCTTGTTACACAGATCTATAGGATGGCAGTACACTTCACCGGAGAGAATAAAATCATCTCAACATTTACTGTAGTAAGCACAGGTCCAGAGGACACCAAACCACTTCACCAGGCAGACCCTGAGACAGCACAGGATCTCAGTGATGACAAACACCCTTGTGAACCTTCAGCACAGGATCTCAGTGATGACAAACACCCTTGTGAACCTCCATCTTGTGCTTAAGGCACCATTCATATGAATTTTTATCTTTACACCTATGCTAAATGCAAGGATAATGATCCTGTGTTGTCAATGAACAAATGGTAATTTGTTGTATTAGTTTTAGACCTGGGATGCACAACTTTTTGACACCAAATATTAAAGGGTGAAAATTAGTTATTCAATGTATGGTGTGTCAACTATGTAAAGCTAATGATAGTTTTCCACCATCAATTCATTTTTAACAGTTAATTTTTTTTTAAATAAAATACTGAGGGAGGTACATGAGCCCTTCAAGGGCTGCATGTGGCCTGTTTGCCACAGGTTGTGCATCTGTTTTAGTTAAGTGTTCTAGGTGTATTGAAATTCATGTATTTTTGTTCTTACAGGAAAACTGAACTAGCTCAGTAAATCTATAGTATCTGTTTTTTAAAGACTATCATTTATATGCTGAAATTTTTTCCTACATTTACATATTTTTGTTTGCTCACATAGCAAATACCATGTCAACAATATTTTTGAATTTGGCTTTGCCATTGTGGTGATGGATGGATATTAAACATATAAAAGATCTGCAAATGCTTTATTTACTGCTGCATTTAAACTAGTCTATAGTTAAGGACAGGGATGTTACTCTTGTCTAATGTGAAATAAACTTTTGTAAAAATTACTGAATTTGAAAAGAATGACCATAATTTGTCTATAGTTGGTATATACCTTGGTAATTGATACAGACAAATTGGTTTAATAAAACCCTTGAGCAAACACTAAGACATATTTATTAGACAATGCATCGGTCCTGCCTTGATCACTTTCTAACATAGATTGACAGTATATATATACAGTGAACCCTCGGTTTTTGCCGAAAATTCTTTCCAGAATGCTGCTCAAGTGCCATTACCGAACGAATTTACTTCCTTAAGAAAGAATGTCACATAGGTTAGTCTATTTCAGACCCCCAAAATACACTTGCAAAAGCACTTACGAAAATACACTTGCATAAATGTTCGAGTTTGGAGATGACCGAAAACCGAGGGACCACTGTAGTTGCTTGAAATTCTCTGCTAATATGATATTCAATAGAGCTTAATATTTTCAATGTATGATATGTATTTGTCTTGATCAGGTGATATTTTTCTACAACTTTCTAATGTGTAAAATTCATATGTAAATTTTTATAAAGGACTTTAAATAAAAATTTTAAAAGTCTGTCTTGCATATTTACATGGAGTTAATGAATTTACAGTAAAACTACTTTGCTGACAATGGACAGATTCACAAACATAAAAATATGTATAGTATTGTATTATTGGCTTACTGTTTCCTTGATTGAATATGTATCCCTAAATTATAATTAGTTTATCTCCTAGAAAGGAAAAGTTTATCAAATAGTCAGTGTGACTTTTTTAAGCATGTGATATATTTAAAATTGAAAATGTGTGTACATTTTTTTAAATTTGGTATGTGCCAAGGTGTGTATCGGTGAATATTGGCTAAATTTATGGTATCGGCATTGACCTAAAATTAGATATCGATATTGGTAAAAAAAAAATTGGTCATCGTTCCATCCCTATTGTAAACATACTGTCCATCTTCCACCAATTGCTGTCTTGCCAGAAGCATGTTAACATCACAACTGACCCTCTGAACTTCAACATGCTCAACCTTCCTTAGAGTGTAGACACTGTACATCCCTCCTCCAGGATTCCACGTAATTGTGTTACAACAATATAATTATCTGGAATGCTAAATATGGGCATCATTCCCATGCAGGGCCATCACTTCCCATAAACTTAATATTACATCTCGTCAATACAGTTTAGCTATCACAAGTTCTGGACTATAAATCCTAGTTGCACTAACATTCCGGTGTTTCACCAAATATCTTAATACCATGTTGGTGGTCTTTCACCTGGACCCTGAAAGGGAAGTTTCTTGATGCTAGTAAAGGGCTCTTGATACAAGAATTAAGACCTGTTCTTCCCTTCTAGGATAGAACCTGCTTACTTCCAAGTCCCCAGGCAGAGGACTGGCATTCTCTGCAGTCTGGGACTGCCAGACCCACTCCGGTTTTTCCTGCAATTTCTGAGAAAGTTATTCTAAAGGAGGGGTGGCGATGCTGCAGTTAATGGGCCATCTGAACTATGATGTCAGTGTACTTCTGGCAAGACACTGATTGAATGAGTGACAGTGATTATCTCCCTAGGTGGGAGACAGCTTTTATGCAAAAAGAGTCAGTGTGAGGGTGTGACACTTTATTCAGTTAAAGGTTTCTTAATTCAGAGAATTGAAGCTAGTCTCCCTTTCCTTGGATAAAACCTCAGGAGTTTAGTGCTTTCCTATGTATAAAGTAATCTCCATAAACATAACTATAGGTTTCACTCGCATATACAGTGGTCCCTCGAGTATCGTAAAAACTTCACTCCAGAAGCCTGCTCAAGCGCCATTACCGAACGAATTTACTCCCTTAAGGAAAAATGTCACGTAGGTTAGTCTATTTCAGACCCCCAAAAATACACTTCCACAAGCACTTACAATATTTTTTTTATTTATTAACACATCGGCCGATTCCCACCAAGGCAGGGTGGCCCGAAAAAGAAAAACTTTCATCATCATTCACTCCATCACTGTCTTGCCAGAGGGGTGCTTTACACTACAGTTATAAAACTGCAACATTAACACCCCTAATTCTTACTTACAATATTTTTTTTTTTTTTTAACAAGTCTGCCGTCTCTCACCGAGGCAGGGTGACCCAAAAAGAAAGAAAATCCCCAAAAAGAAAATACTTTCATCATCATTCAACACTTTCACCACACTCATACATAATTACTGTCTTTGCAGAGGCGCTCAGATACGACAGCTGAGAATAGTCCCTCCCAGCTGTCACTATCCCAGCCACCTCCTTTAAAGTGCAGGCATTGTACTTCCCATTTCCAGGACTCAAGTCCAACTAAATCAATTAACTGGTTTCCCTGAATCCCTTCACAAAATGTTACCCTGCTCACACTCCAACAGATCGTCATGTCCCAAAAAACATTCGTCTCCATTCACTCCTATCTAACACGCTCACACATGCTTGCTGGAAGTCCAAGCCCCTCGCTGACAAAACCTCCTTTACCCCCCTCCCTCCAACCTTTTCTAGGACGACCCCTACCCCGCCTTCCTTTCCCTACAGATTTATACGCTCTCCAAGTCATTCTACTTTGATCCATTCTCTCTAAATGACCAAACCACCTCAACAACCCCTCTTCAGCCCTCTGACAAATACTTTTAGTAACTCCACACCTTCTCCTAATTTCCACATTCCGAATTTTCTGCATAATATTTACACCACACATTGCCCTTAGACAGGACATCTCCACTGCCTCCAGCCTCCTCCTCGCTGCAGCATTTGCAACCCATGCTTCACACCCATATAAGAGTGTTGGTACCACTATACTTTCGTACATTCCTTCTTTGCCTCCATGGATAACGTTTTTGTCTCCACAGATACCTCAATGCACCACTCACCTTTTTCCTTCATCAATTCTATGGTTAACCTCATCCTTCATAAACCCATCCGCTGACACGTCAACTCCCAAATATCTGAAAACATTTACTTCTTCCATAATCCCTCTCTCCAATGTGATATCCAATTTTTCTTTATTTAAATCGTTTGATACCCTCATCACCTTACTCTTATCTATGTTCACTTTTAACTTTCTACCTTTACACACTCTCCCAAACTCGTCCACTAACCTTTGCAACTTTTCTTTAGAATCTCCCATAAGCACAGTATCATCAGCAAAAAGTAACTGTGCCAACTCCCATTTGCATTTAATTCCCATAAATTAATCCCACCCCTCTCCCCAACACCCTAGCATTTACTTCTTTTACAACCCCATCTATAAATATATTAAACAACCATGGTGACATTACACATCCCTGTCTAAGACCTACTTTTACCGGAAGTAATCTCCTCTCTCCTACACACCTAACCTGAGCCTCACTATCCTCATAAAAACTCTTTACAGCCTTCAGTAACTTACTACCTATTCCATACACTTGCAACATTTGCCACATTGCTTCCCTATCCACTCTATCATATGCCTTTTCTAAATCCATAAATGCAATGAAAACTTCTCTTCATTTATCTAAATCTTTCTTTCTTTCAACACGTCGGCCGTTTCCCACCGAAGTGGGGTGGCCCAAAATGAAAAACGAAAGTTTCCCATTTTACATTTAGTAATATATACAGGAGGAAGAATTACGGAGGAAGAATTCTGTTCCACTTCCCCATGGAGATAAGAGGAAATAAGAACAAGAACTAGTAAGAAAATAGAAGAAAACCCAGAGGGGTGTGTATATATATGCTTGTACATGAATGTGTAGTGTGACCTAAGTGTAAGTAGAAGTAGCAAGATGTACCTGAAATCTTGCATGTTTATGAGACAGAAAAAAGACACCAGCAATCCTACCATCATGTAAAACAATTACAGGCTTTCGTTTTACACTCACTTGGCAGGACGGTAGTACCTCCCTGGGTGGTTGCTGTCTACCAACCTACTACCTAGAATTTATCTAAATACTCTTCACATATATGCTTCACTGTAAACACTATACTGTAAATATTATACTTACATAATTGTACGATTTCCGGGGTGTACGTAACTCGGGGGACCACTGTACTGTGTTGTCATTATTAGTCTGTTTCTTTATAACTCAATCTCCCATGAAGCCAGTGCAACCAAACTTTGCCACAAGCAGGTTTTATGCTACATGGCATTCCAAAATTTTAATTTATGGGTGGTATCCTTCTGGAAAGGGTATATTTTTTGTTCACCATGTCATGTGGCACATATTTTAAGGGTCTTTTTATTGTCTTCAAAAAGAGATGCACTTTTCCACCCCAAAATTTTTACTAGGGAGGTGCTACTCCTTTCCCTTCACCCAGGAGACGATATTTTATCTTTGTATAGTACTATTGAGTGGCACATTGTGTTTCAAACCCAGCATAATTAATTTCATTGCAATAATTGGGGTGTGAATTGCCCAAACTTAGCCTTGTGAAAAGGCAGGTGCTTGGGGGTCTTTCCCTCACCTGCCTGACAAACTGGTGAAGGGTGGGTGTGGATCACTCACACCCACCTCCTGACAAGGAGTGTGCAGGGCTGTCACCATGCTCCTGCCCCTCCTGGCAGGACAGGTGCAGGAAATAATTCTAGAAACTATTGGAAGAACTACTAAAGTAAGAAATTTTTTCATTAATCTTTTATTTAGAAAAAATGCAGTATGCCCAGGCAGTGCCTGCTAATTCTGCTAGTATAATATAAAACCCTTCTGAATTGTTAAAACTGATAAACACAGTGATATACCAACATGTAGTACCATGTATATTTTAGCCAGCAGGGAAACTAAGCTAAATTTGTGAAATTTCAACATGCCATATGGCAGTGCTGTATGACCCTTGTGGGTTTAGCACTTAGTTTTGATTATAATAATCAACACACCATAGAAAGATAAGATTTTGTTATTTTTAACTTTCTTTTTGTAGTTACGTATCTTTGGTGTCTGATGTTCAAAAAGCCAGTAAGATAAATAGCTACTTAGTCTCTTTGCTGTGATCTGCCTAGTTGTAATAGGACATTGCCTATTGTAGAGGCTTTGTATTTTTTTTGTAGAAAAACACTGATTCATTGGTAAATTTCCCAATCATCAGTAAACTCTGTGCCAGTGTCACTTAATGCTGTAATGAAGTTGTTTACTGATGCCTCATCATGGAGATGGAATGAGATCTTTCTAGTTTTGAGTGGTAATTTACATGCTGGTTACGAGGAAATTGGGGTAGTGATCAGTACAGTCATCCCTTGGTTTTCAATTTTAATCCGTTCCAGATGGGTCAGCTAAAACCAAAATCGGTGAAAACCAAAACTATTTTCCCCATAAGAAATAATGGAAATTCAATTAATCCGTTCCAGAAACCCAGAAGTTTGGAAAAAAAAAAAATTGGGGGGCCTTAAAGATAGATTTACATGCACAAATAAATGAACTCTATGTGGCACTTACCTTTATTGAAGACTGATGTTGCTGGATGGAAGAGGGAAGAGACCCTATTTTTTGGAAAGGGAATCCCCTTCCATAAGGAATTTAGGTACCAAGTCCTTATCCGGGGTCACATCCCTGCATGCCTGCTACACTCCCTCCCTGCCTGCTACACTCCCTCCCCTGCCCACTCTATCAACGAGCACGCAGAATTTACCTCCAACGACGTCTTTGCTCTGCGGCCCTTTCTTTACCTTCCCTTCTTGCAGATGGACCCTCCTTTAATCCTGACTCTCTCATTGACTTTTTGACAGAAACTGACTTACTACACAAACTCTGAAGATTATACCTCTAGCACCTCCCTCAGTCCCTTCTACCTCGATCTTTTGCTACCCTCCACCCCTGCACTATCCACCGTCATCTTGCACTCCATACCCTACTAATCGTCCATCTCCCTCTTACAACCCACTCTCCCTGCATCCTACAATAACCTGCAGCGCTGTATAACCCCTGTGGTTTAGCGCTTCTATTTGATTATAATAATAATACACTCCCTCCCTGCCTGCTACACTCCCTCCCTGCCTGCTACACTCCCTGCCTGCTACACTCCCTGCATACCTGCTACACTCCCTGCATACATGCTACACTCCCTGCATACATGCTACACTCCCTGCATTCATGCTACACTCCCTGCATACATGTTACACTCCCTGCATACCTGCTACACTCCCTGCATACCTGCTACACTCCCTGCATACATGTTACACTCCCTGCATACCTGCTACACTCCCTGCATACCTGCTACACTCCCTGCATACATGCTACACTCCCTACATACATGCTACACTCCCTGCATACATGCTACACTCCCTGCATACATGCTACACTCCCTGCATACATGCTACACTCCCTGCATACATGCTACACTCCCTGCATACATGCTACACTCCCTGCATACATGCTACACTTCCTGCATGCCTGCTACACTCAAACTCCATCGTGTTTCTCACTTTCTTTACCAAAGGACTGGCACTAGGAGCTTTCTTTGGGCCCATGGTAGCTTATTTAGTAGTCACACACAATAATCAAGGGCCAAAAACAATGAATTGTTAATAAATGTTTTGTATGAACTCCTAGGATGATGTTCACTCAAGCATAAACAATGCTACACTGTGTGACAATGTGCGTGGGTGGCGGTCTAGCGGGCTTTGTATGTGCAGGGCACTGGTGGACAGGTTCCGTACCATCGGTGAAAACTGAGACAATTTTTCCACGAAAAAAGTGATTGAAAACCAAAATCGGTGAAAACTGAGACAATTGAAAACCAAGGGATGACTGTACTGTTTTATGTGATTATTCATGCTTTGAGAGGAGCTATTATATTGGTCCAGGTATAGTCAAGTGAAGATGCATTCGTATTAGAAATTCTTGTAGGTTTATTTATAGTTGGTATTATCAAGCAATTGTACATATTGTTAAGAAAGTCATGTACTTGTAGGTCTTCAGCTTGGATAAGGATTATATTGAAGTCTTAGGCAAGTACAGTATTAGGTGAAGTTTAAGTGCTTGTTTAATTATTAGGTTTTTTAGGTTGTCACAGAAGGCAGGAATATTAGTACAGTGGACCCCCGAGTTTCGTAAAAACTTCATTCCAGAAGCCTGCTCAAGTGCCATTACCGAACGAATTTACTTCCTTAAGAAATAATGTCACGTAGGTTAGTCTATTTCAGACCCCCAAAAATACACTTACAAAAGCACTTACAATATTATACTTACATAAAAGCACGATTTCCGGGGTTTACGAACCTCGGGGGTCCACTGTATGAGGTAACCTGTAAACTGCTCCAATTGTAATTGGGGTCTTTCAAGTTTTTGGTTGCAAAATTAACAAATATATAATCCCCAAGTTTATCCCTGCCATGTAGAGTTACTACATATTAAATCATTAGAGTAATAGATTGCATTACCTACTCCCATTTGATCAGGCCTGCAGCTGTGAATGGCTGTGTACCCAGGTGAAGCAAAAATATCTGTTGTGTTAAAGCCAGATTTACATAAGAATAATGGAAGTTGTGGTGGCATTTGAAGAATCTGGGCATGCTATAAGGTCATCCTAGGGTTTACTCGGGGATCTAACACGTAATTGAATATTGATAGAATCTTGGTGTTGCTGAGAACAGTTTTTGCTTGATTTGCTGTGCAATATAGACAATTATTTTTAAAAGAGGCCCCTCAAGAAAGGTTCCTTGATGCTGGTGAGGGGCTCTTGATCTAGGGAATTGGATCTGTGCTTCGGTTCCCTGAATTAAGCCTGAATACCTTCCACATCCCTCCCACAGGCGATGCATAACTGTACGGGTTTAGTGCTCCCCCTTGATTATTATAATAAATTTTCAAAAGAATATTGATTAATTGAGCAATAAGACAAGATTTAAATCAGGGTGAGTATCTACCTTCATAAAGGTTGGATATATGAAAGGAAGAAAGATAAGGTAGAGTTATCAGTAATTTAGTGTACAAGTAATATAAGAAATTTAGTGAAAATTAACATAAAAATAATTAACTGGTATAACTATTATTAATAAAATTCAATTATGGAAAGAGAGAGAATGTACAAAAGTACAAAATTATGATGAAATAAAATACAATATAGAGGAAATCACAATAAAATGCTTGATTGCAAATATGAAAAAATAACACAGTGAAAAGAGGAAATAAAACCTGAGCGCTTTCATGTGCTTACACGCACATTGGCCATTTCCCACCGAGGCAGAGTGACCCAAAAAGAAAGAAAAACTTTCATCATTTAACACTTTCACCATTATTCATACATACAGTGGACCCCCGAGTTTCGTAAACCCCGAAAATCGTACAGTTATGTAAGTATAACATTGTAAGTGCTTGTGGAAGTGTATTTTTGGGGGTCTGAAATAGACTAACCTACGTGACATTTTTCCTTAAGGAAGTAAATTCGTTCGGTAATAGCGCTTGAGCAGACTTCAGGAGTGAAGTTTTTACGAAACTCGGGGGTCCACTGTAATCAGTCTTTGCAGAGGCGCTCAGATACGACAGTTTAGATGTCCCTACAAACTGCCAATATCCAAAACCCTTCCTTTAAAGTGCAGGCATTGTACTTTCCATTTCCAGGACTCAAGTCCGGCTAACTGGTTTTCCTGAGTCCCTTTACAAAATTTTACCCTGCTCACACTCCAACAGCTCGTCAGGTCCCAAAAACTATTCGTCTCCATTCACTCCATTCATTCAGGTAGATATATGTATGTGTAAGCACATTAAAGCACTCAGGTATTGTTTCCTATTTTCACTGGTATTTTTTTTGATAATACAGTGGTACCTCGAGTTACGATGGTCCCCAAAATCGCCCTTTTATGTAAGTTTATTTTTTTAAATGCTTTTGTAAGTATATTTTTGGGGGTGTAAAAGGACTAGTCTATTTACATTATTCCTTATGGGGATAAATTCGTTTGGTAATGGCACTTGAACAGCATTCTCGAACGAAAAAATATCGTAACTCGAGGTACCACTGTACAATATAATGATGTAAACTGAAATTATGAGGTAGACTGTTACTTCTTGTAATCTAATAATAAGTAATTTGAGGCAACATAAATTCTTGAAAGTTTCAGAATGTAATAATAAAGAATTGCACTGACCACAACAGAAAGAAAAATTCATACAACAGGGATGGACAGTTATTTATACGTAGTTGCTTGCTACCCACCTTCGCACCCGTTGGCAACAACGCTGGTCTGACCTGCTAAATAACAAACTTCATTCTATTAAACCGAGTACAGGTTTCTGGCCTTCTTCTTGTCACCAACATCTTGCTCCTGGGTTATTTCAACCTAAGGCACCTAAAATGGAGGAGCATTGCAAACAATGTGGTAGCAGAGATAACACCAGGAGGCAGCTCAGATGAAAACTTCGCACACACATGAACTTTTAAATCTCTGCACCAAATTCACCTTAAACCAGCAAATAGTAGAGCCTACAAGATTAGAGAATACGCTGGACCTCATCCGCTCATCCCATTGGGATCTTACCTGAACTTATTCTATTCTATTCTATTCTATGTTCTGTGTGTTAGTGTGACTTTGTAAATGGTCCAAGTCGGGCCGAAACGTCGTCGTAAGCTCCTCTCTTTTCATATGTGGGGTTGTGTGTGCCTAGTCGTACCTCTTAAAGCTATGTATGGATCCTGCCTCTACCACTTCATTCTTCAGGTTGTTCCACTTCCTGACAACTCTAAGACTGAATAAATACTTCCTAACTCATCTGAGTTTTCAACTTCCAACTGTGCCTCTTGTTTCTATTTCCCATCTCTGAAACATTCTGTCTCTGTTCACCTTGTCAATTCCTCTCAGTATTTTGCACATTGTTATCATATCCTCCCTGGTCCTGTAGTCAGGTTGATTTCCCTTAACCTCTCCTCATAGGACATATCTCTTAGCTCCTGGACTAGCCTTGTTACAAACCTCTGCACTTTCTCCAATTTCTTGACATGTTTGACCAGGTGTGGGTTCCATATCGGTTCTCGGCTCAGTGAGCGGGAGTCATTCAGTGTGTGAATGACTCTACTTAATGCAAACGCTAATCTTAGATTAGCCAAATGCACATTGCTGCAGGAGTTATTTGGTTATGCATGCCTCAGATGTGCTCGGTATGTTACTCACCCCAAGGTCCTCCTTGAGTGAGGTTTACAGCCTTTGACCCCCGATCCTGTACTCTGTCTGTGGTCTTCTTTGTCCTTCCCCAAGCTTTGTAACTTTGCACCTGGTGGGGTTAATATCTTGATATGTAGATAAATGGTTCAGAGAACCGACAGCTTGATAAATTAGACACTTCTGTAACACTTGGGTATCTTTATTGTGGAAACGGTTTGTCAGCCAGTGGCTTCCTCAGTCTAATACAGAGAAGAATGAAGATCTGAAGTTTGAGGTAATCAGTCCCTCAAACTCCTGATCTTCCTTTTTCTCTGTATTGGACTGAGGAAGCCACTGGTTGGCAAAACTCTAGGAACCATTTGTCAGACCAGACTAAGCAAATTTCCTAAATTTGCTTGTAACAGATAATTGAAATGTAGATATAAACCCAAATGTACAATTGTTAACCCCTTTGGGGCCTAGTGCCTAGGCCTTTTGTGTATCCATATGCTCTTGCGCTACCGTCCACAGGATGGATATGGGGTGCACAATAAACTAGCCACTTCGGTGGCAAAATCTAATCTAATCTACAGGCTACAAGCCTGGTCTGACAAATGGTTCCTAGAGTTTTGCCAACCAGTGGCTTCCTCAGTCCAGTACAGAGAAAAAGGAAGATCAGGAGTTTGAGGGACTGATTACCTCAAACTTCAGATCTTCATTCTTCTCTGTATTAGACTGAGGAAGCCACTGGCTGACAAACCGTTTCCACAATAAAGATACCCAAGTGTTACAGAAGTGTCTAATTTATCAAGCTGTCGGTTCTCTGAACCATTTATCTACATATCAAGATATTAACCCCACCAGGTGCAAAGTTACAAAGCTTGGGGAAGGACAAAGAAGACCACAGACAGAGTACAGGATCGGGGGTCAAAGGCTGTAAACCTCACTCAAGGAGGACCTTGGGGTGAGTAACATACCGAGCACATCTGAGGCATGCATAACCAAATAACTGCTGCAGCAAATGTGCATTTGGCTAATCTAAGATTAGCGTTTCGTCATTAAGTAAGGAGTCATTCACAACACTGAATGACTCCCGCTCACTGAGCCGAGAACCGATATGGAACCCACACCTGGTCAAACATGTCAAGAAATTGGAGAAAGTGCAGAGGTTTGTAACAAGGCTAGTCCAGGAGCTAAGAGATATATCCTATGAGGAGAGGTTAAGGAAAATCAACCTGACTACAGGACCAGGGGGGATATGATAACAATGTGCAAAATACTGAGAGGAATTGACAAGGTGAACAGAGACAGAATGTTTCAGAGATGGGAAATATAAACAAGAGGCACAGTTGGAAGTTGAAAACTCAGATGAGTTAGGAAGTATTTATTCAGTCTTAGAGTTGTCAGGAAGTGGAACAACCTGAAGAATGAAGTGGTAGAGGCAGGATCCATACATAGCTTTAAGAGGTACGACTAGGCACACACAATCCGCACATATAAAAAGAGAGGAGCTTACGACGACGTTTCGGCCCGACTTGGACCATTTACAAAGTCACACTAACACAGAACATAGAATAGAATAGAATAAGTTCAGGTAAGATCCCAATGGGATGAGCGGGGAAGACGGTACAGACGAAGAATAGCGCTGGAGAGGAGTCTTCTTAGTCGTAGAAATAGAGCCAGGGCTTAACCCAGCAGCTAAGGCGAAAGTGGGTCAGAGGGGCGAACAGCTCAAGTTACCTGACATAGAATCAAAAGGTTATTTGTAAATAGGGTTAGGAGCAGGTTCATACAAGGAATAGAAAAGGTTGTGTTGGTTTGTGGGTCTACGAATGTCTTCGTCAAGGAGAGAGGTCCAGTAGTCATGGCGTGTCTTAAGTTTGTCTATCTGTCTGTCACTGAGAGCCTTCCAGTACAGATTCAGCGCAGGGATGTCTAACTGGGCATGGAGAGACTCGCTTGTGGCGAAGTCCTCACATCTGACATCAAGCACCCAGTCCAGAGCTATTATGAGAACGCTGCAGTTTAAGTAAGTTTGGCAAGCTAAGACCAGTCCTCAGAGCTGATGGTTTATGAGTTATGCGGGAGGTCTTCAGCTGTCAAGGCGCAACTTCACTGACTGATGCATTGAGTGAATAGTGCGGATAAAAAGGGATCATGATAATGCAGACATGACAGATTGTTATGAGGATTATCGTGTCAGTTTCGAGCAGTATGGAGATTTGTTAAAATATGTAATGTCTGAAGGATGGGATCCTCCTTTTGCAGAACAATCCTAGTCGACTATTCTGTGTATGTGTGAAATTATTTGCTCGATGAGTTTTAATGTCGTCTGATGCTAGTGATAGTGTGGAATAAATTCTTAGTATAAATGTAGAGGGTGGGGTATTCAGCCCTTCTCAGCATTTATGTGCTAGTGAGTACATTGATTCTCATTGCGGCCTCAAGGAACTTAGTAAGATTACGGTAGTGACTCTTGCATTCAGAGACACAGTCCCTGATGTCTTCTGCTAAATTTCCCTAGTCCAACTTTCAATATCGGTGGTGTCTATAACATTTCCTGATGAATCTTCCCTAGGCATCCTGGACTTTCTTCTCCCATTAGCATTGAAAGAAACTTAGACCGGACTAACCTGATCTTCCCCATCTCTGCCTTCTCCATTTGTCCATGGGTTTTCTTTCTTTCTTCTTTGCAAAGATTTGCCTTTTAGTTAATTCGTCTTTTCTCTTGTGTTCTGCCAACCTGCGGGCCGCGCTTTGCAGTGTTTTCTAGAATAGACTGTCCCACTCGTCTACACATTCCACTCTCCTCCATTGATGTACCAACATTTGTACCTTGTTGCTCTTACTTTCCAGTTCTTGTGTAACTAGTGATTTGAAATGGTCCAAGTGAGTCGTAAACGCGTCTAACTCCTTTTTATATGTACGGGTTGTGTGTGTATTGTTCCAGTCACGGTATTGTGCCTTTTTTGTTATTTATGTACGACTAGGCTCTTAAAGCCCGGAAAGAGTGAATCTAGTAGCGACTAGCGAAGAGGCAGTACCAGAAACTGTGATTCGACCCTTGTACCCACAAATGGGTGAATACATACACACACACCTAAGAATAGTGTTTCGATACCTGAGTAAGGAGTCATTCAAGACCTAGTACATCGTGTACGTCAGGCCCATACTGAAATATGCAGCACCAGTATGGAACCCACACCTAGTCAAGCACGTCAAGAAATTAGAGAAAGTGCAAAGGTTTACAACAAGACCAGTCCTCAAGCTGACGGGTATGTCCTACGAGGAGAGGTTAAGGGAACTCAACCTGACGACATTGGAGAATAGGAGGGATAAAGGGGACATGATAACGACATACAAAATACTTAGAGGAATTGACAAGGCGTATAGAGACAAAATGTTTCAGAGATGGGACACAGCAACAAGTAGTCACAACTGGAAGTTGAAAACTCAGATGAGTCACAGGGATGTTAGGAAGTGTGGAAAAAAATCTCCAGTAAAAGGAGGTGGGGTATCTCAGCCCCTTCTCACAAATGGCTAGTGGACTACGATTTCTTCGCACAACAACTTTTAGTAAGAACTGATGTATGTACCATAGCATCTCCAGGCACGCCCTCTCCTTGCTAGAATTTCTGATCAACTACACAATGAGGGTTAAACGAGAGTAATTACTCTTCCCCATAGCAGGAAAATTAAGAGGAAACCTGCACCCCACTTGGTCTACAAGTGGGGCGCAGTGTTTATTCTGATTGCACAGACTAGCAAAGAGTGGATATAAAGCTGAACTCTACAATTCTTTTGTGGGGATGATGAACTGGTGGGCGCTGGGCAGGTTGAATTCGGACATCAGAGCGTGAATGCGTCACAAATCTCCTGCTGAGAACAAAGAAAATATAAAAGCTTTGTGTGTTTCCTTTCCACTTGGAAAACTAGTGTTAAAAGGAAAGATGAGTGTATTAATCTGCGGTATAATCCCGATAGAGTAAAGAGTTTGTGTCGCAGTATGCACTCAGGTGTTATGAACAGTTAGTTTAAGTTTAATATCTTTGACTACCTGTGGGCGGTAGTCAAAAGACTACAGAGGTACATAATGGGTCCAGAGACTGGGCCCTAAAGTTTTGATAGCTGAGCAAGTTACAAAGGTAATGAACTCAGGTAGATCTGGTCACAATCATGAAAAGTTACAAAGGTATTTACAGATTACAGAGGTGCATAATGGGTCCAGAAACTGGGCCCCAAAGTTTTTATAGCTGAACAAGGTACAAAGGTAATAAACAAAGGGACAAAATATCACTATCGTATAATGAGAGGCGTCAAAGTGACTCCCTATCAACGAGTGAGGACAATATACGCATCTGTAGCATCCTACTCAAGACAACGATACCAGGATCACACCTTCCCTACAACAAACTAGGGAAAATTGAGTCAGTTACATGAACAGATAAGTCCAGCCATACCCACATTGTCTTATGTTAGCTGTAGCTAATAGGTAAATGTGAGTTATGTCTGGAGTTACCAATAGATCTAGTGACGTGAGGGTGATCCACCCAAACCCAGCGAGTACCACTACGCATTTCAGTTTGTGAAATGCTGGATATACGCTCCTTTGGGGTAAGTAAGTAAGTTTATTCAGGTATACACAAATACAGTTACATAGATTATCATACATAGCAGCATATGTGTAGAGAACCTAGGATAACCCCAAAAAAGTCAGACAAAGTGACTTATTTCCATTGGAGTCCTTTTGAAATTATAATGTCTAACTCACTACTCAACAGCCTATGTGGACACAGCTACAGCAACCCGAAGACATTTCCAGGGAGCGGCTGCTGGAAATCGTGCTGTAAAAAGATAAGTACCGCTTGTCATGTTTATCATAATTCAGTAAAGTGTACGTACTTATCTAACCAGTTCCTCTACAGAAGATTGTTCAACTGCCTCCCAGCATACATGAGGGGGATTACCAATAGACCCCTGGCTGTCTTCAAGAAGGAGCTGGACAGGCACCTAAAGTCAGTACCTGACCAGCCGGGCTGTGGTTCGTACGTCGGGTTGCGTGCGGCCAGCAGTAACAGCCTGGTTAATCAGACCCTGATGCACATGAAGCCTGGTTACAGACCGGGTCGCAAGGGCGTTGACCCCCGAAACCCTCTCCAGGTATACAAGAAGTATTTCTTCAGTCATAGAGTTGTCAGGAAGTGGAATATGGAGTGATGTAGTGGAGGCAGGATGCATACATAGCTTTAAGAAAAGGTACGATAAAGCTCATGGAGCAGGGAGAAAGTGGACCTAGTAGCGACCAGCGAAGAGAAGAGGCCAGGAGCTGCGAATCGATCCCTGCAACCACATTTAGGTGAGTACATGTAGCTATGTGAGTACACACATACACATACGTACATTAGTAGTTAAGAATTCAGAATCATTATAATCCCAAGAGAGAGAGAGAGAGAGAGAGAGAGAGAGAGAGAGAGAGAGACAGACAGACAGACAGACAGAGAGAGACAGAGAGAGACAGAGACAGAGACAGAGACAGAGACAGAGAGAGAGAGAGAGAGAGAGAGAGAGAGAGAGAGAGAGAGAGCGAGAGCGCACTATAAGAGCAGCTCAGCAGCAGCAGCAGCAGTAGTGTACAAGTAGTGGTGGGGGTGGTGTCTCGCAGTGTTTTTCCTCCCAGTTGTGTCATTACACGCAAGTGAACATTTATCTGCAGTAGCCACCGTGAGTACCTATTGAATATAACGTGTCTAATTAAGCGTAATATATCATATAACCCATAGAGTTGGATAGTAGTGTGAGAGCATAATGAAGAACTGTTTAGTACCCAATGTCCGCTACCATGTACTGAGTCATCAATAATAATAACAACACGTAACTAATGTATCAGGCTGACAATTTAGATCATTTATTTTATGAAGTATATTTGATATATAAGTTATTGTATGCATTATACCATATATAGTTCGTTAACTTGTATTGCTGTGTTGGGTTATCTTTGTTTATAATTATTATCCATTTTTTTAGGTCTACATTTGTAAAATGCAGCACTATATACCTGTTAAACATCTTTATTAATAGCTTAACCCTAAACCTACATAAATTATGTATATATGTGACCCATGCAGATGTGTGTGTGGTGCACACACACAACAGGTACAGAACGTGTCAGTTCCCTGTTATAAATATATACAATCTGAAAGTACTTGTGTATTTATTAAGATTTGTTTTTGTGTATCTTTAGGAAAACCCACAATTTATCTCAGCATTTCAGCCACAATTTAAACTATAACTGAACAATTAATAAAGATATTGGAGGACTGTAGCAATAATGAATTACTTGCGTTAGTTAACAGTGCCAGCTAAGTATTCGGGTTGACTGTAATCCCACTGACGTTAGATTATCAAGTTTAATTCCTAATGGTTATAATCATAGCCATAATACACAATACACACAGGACAGAGGACTTTACGACGACGTTTCGGTCCAACTTGGACCATTTACAAAGTGTGTCCTATGTGTGGGTTATTTGTGTATTGTTCCAGTCACGGTATTGTGTTATTTTTGTTCTAAATAACCATAATTTTTAAAGGGGTGGACCGGTAAGCCAGCGGAAGGCCTCGGTCAGGTGACCAAAAGCACCAGTGCGGGTCGTCATATGACCAAGACCCGCGTCAGGAAACAGGACGTGTTTCCAGATAAACCTTACCTAACCTAACCTAGATGAGCAAGACATGTGTTAACAGTTGGGTATATTTGCTGCTGTCAAGATTTGACACAGTTGAGACAACAATGGAAATAAATCAAGGACCCCAATGGAAATAAGTCACTCTGACTCTTTTTGGGTTATGTGTACCTCTACCTAAATAAACTAACTAACGTATTTACAATATGCTGTCATACACAACCGACTTTCATCCAATTCTCTCCCTGTTCTTCCAGCCTTCCTTCAACTCTCATACATAATTGGTAACATATCTTGACCCATTGTATTTCTAATGTAACTTGCTGTATCTTCACCATCTATATTTAATCTATCCACAAAGCTGATAATTGAATCATTTTGAAATAATATGTAATTTTGTAACTGACCATTTGTCATTAACGATTTTTCTTATTGTATACTTGCGATTGTATTAAACTGTAAAAGATTCAAGAGGAAACTGGACAAATATCTTCACCAGGTGCCAGATCAACCAGGCTGTGATGGATATGTGGGGCAGCGGGCCTCCAGCAGCAACAGCCTGGTTGACCAGGCAAGCACCAGACGAGCCTGGCCCATGGCCGGGCTCAGAGAGTAGATACTCTCGAAATTCTTCAAAGGTATATCAAAGGTAATAGTAAGTAAGTTTGTTCAGGTACAGATACATAAACATAAATACAGTTACATAAATTATCATACATAACAGCATATGTGTAGATTACCTAGGATAACCCAAAAAAATAGTCAGACTAAGTGACTTATATTCATTGGGGTCCTTGATTTCCATATCTACTTTTAAGTAACATTTAAGCCTTATGATTAGTTACCTGAAATTGCATAATTGCATAATTAATGGCTTTCTTTTGTGCTTACCAATGTTTTATTACATGTAAACTTCATTATTTATACTGCATAAGGAAATAAAAATTGCATTCTGTGAGAGGGGTTGGCATTGAGTGGGACATGCACTTAGAGTTAATAGGGTTATCAAAGCTTATTCCCTGGGTAACATTGATGATGGGTTGGGTGAATATTTTTGTTAGTGGGTTTGGATTTGACAAGGACCTGCCAAGTATAGGCCAGTAGGCATGCTGCAGTGTTCCTCGTTTCTTATGTTCTTACTGTTTAGGCAAAACTTGAATTAAAGCCAACCAGGTACTAATGAAGAAAGCTAATACAGTGGACCCTCGGTTTTCGTACAGCTCCCAACTCGAACAATTATGTAAGTGTATTTTTGCAAGTGCTTTTGTAAGTGTATTTTTGGGGTCTGAAACGGATTAATCTAATTTACATTATTCCTGATGGGAACAAATTCGTTTGGTATCGGCACTCGAAAAGCCTTCTGGAACGAATTAAGCTTGTAACCCGAGGTACCACTGTATGTATACATATATATATATATACAGTATATATATATATATGTATATACGTATAAGGGATTTTTTGGGGCGAAAAAACTTTCTCTCAAAATGGAAAATGGTCATGAAGACACTCTTTGTTTGATCAATTGCTCCCCACAAATATGAAAAAATTCGGTATGTACATCTTTCATGGAAAGTTACGAGAGTTTTTATAAGATAAGTGTGCCATGAAAGGCACCTCGGAAAGTGAAGAATCAGAGAAGTCAAAACAGCTTTGTATCATGCCAAAACGTTATCTTTCTATGTTTTTAAGTGCATATTCTTAAGTAGAATAAAAAATAGTTCAAATCGAATTTTTTTTTGGTAATGTTTAGTTATTTTTCATAATTTATGGTTATTTTTAGTTTTCTCATAATTATTAGTCATTTTTCATTATTTTTGATAACTGTTTTTCGTAATTTTTAGGTATTTTTCATGATTTTATTTTCCATAATGAATAGTCCTAATGAAAATATAAGCTTCCTCCATTAGGAATTACCTGGAAATTAAGGCCTCGAATGATGCTAAAATCATCTCATTTTACATTTTTAAGTGTATATTCTGAATCAGCATAGAAAATAATACGCCTGGTGTGATTTTAATGAGCTTTGAAAATCCGGCCGAAAATGGTGAAAAATGATGAACTATAGTTCAGAGAGTTTTTGGAAAACGGTCTGATGACACTGTTTGTTGGATCAATTTCTCCCCACAAACATGAAAAATCCTGTATATACAGCTTCCATAGATGGTTATGAGAGTTTTATAAGATAAATGTGCTGTAAAAGGCACCTCAGACAGGGTAGAAAGAAACAAAGAGAAAACAGCTTTTTATCATACTAAAACTGTCTCTTTTTATGTTTTTAATGCCATGATGACCCACACATAACTGATTAAGTCTATTACTGTACTTCATCTGATCAAAATATTTGGTTAAGTAGGGAAAACTTATTTTATAGTACATCATATATTTGTCTAAGAGAAATAAAGTAAGTAATAAAGCCTCGTGTATTATTTTTATGCCACAAAAATGAACCCTTTTATCTTCAGCTATATCAGTGACTTATCAGTAACTTTCTTTTTCCAAAACAGGTGACATACGAAGAGGCCACATTTTTTCCCTCATGGCACAGCCACCAATATACAAACTGGTGAGTAATATTATATAATTAAAAAAAAATTGGTAATTAAAGAACCTGCAGAAGCAGTTTCAAAACCTGGCCACAGGCTGGACTATGAATGTAGAACCTTGAAACCAGCCACAGGTATGTCAGACAGCCAGGCTTCATCCTTATTGTATCTACCAATAATTAGAATTTTTTTTATTGAATTACTGAATACCTCCAATATAATACAAACTACAGTGGTACCCCGACTTACGATATTTTTTCATTCCAGAATGCTGTTCAAGTGCCATTACCAAACGAATTTATCTCCATAAGAAATGATGTAAATAGACTAGTCCGTTTAGACCCCCAAAATTACACTTACAAAAGCATTTTAAAAAATAAACTTACATAAAAGGGTGAGTTTGGGGACCATCGTAAGTCGGGGTACCACTGTATTATTATTCTCATGTACTAGTAATAATAATTTAGTTTTAAGTCTGCCTGAAATGCCTTTCATAATAAGAGGTTTTCTGTAAAGTAGTTTATACATGTCAGTTACCCTAATTGTATATTGTACTGTAATCCACTTTATAGAAATAAAGTTTGTTTTGTTTAAGGTAAACTTAAGGTTAACTTTATAGCTAATATAAGTACAAAAAATAAGGAAATTAAAATTAAATTAAAAATTAAAATTAAAATTTTGATTTCCTTGTAAAGCTTACAATGTTTGGTGAACACTGTAATAGGCCTATTGGCCCATGCTAGGTAGGTCCAACTTTCATCTACCCATACCCACTGGAGAGACCTGGAACTCTTCCAACCTATAGCTAAAGTTCCCTAGTTCTCGCCTAAACAATGCTACCTGGTAGTGTGTTCCACTCATCTACAACTCTTACTGAACCAGTATTCCCTATATCATTTCTAAATATAAATTTGTCCTACTTGAATTCATATGCGAGTCTTTTCTTGGATAGATTTTTTCAGAATTCTGTTGATACCCATTTATTTCTGTTTTCCATTTGTACACTTCAATCATATCATCCCAAATTTGACACTTATCTTGAAGGCAAAGTCAGTGCCTTCTGCCCTTCATTTGTAGCAAAGGTTTCTGATACATGGGATCAACTTTGTTTTCTGTATATTTTCCAGTGCATTTATGTTCATTTTGTAATATGTAAACCAGAACTAAGAAGCATGATTTAACTGAGGCCTTTCCAAAGATACAGTATAACCTATACTTATATGAAGCCAAGAATTCTGCTAACTGTATTGCTAACATTTATACATTGTTGTCTTGGCTTTTAATTTATGCTAATAAGAACTCTTGAATCTTTTTCAAATTCACTATGACTAAGCACTACTGTACATTACGTAGCCTATAAGTGCCATGGTTATTTTCTTTCTTAGGATTAAAACCTGCATCAATCTTTTTCTACAACTTCTTCGACCACATTATCAACCTATCCAGATCTTGTAGATTTCTAGTGTTGTTTTGGGAAATAATTTGATAGCCTATTTTAATGTCATTGGCAAATTTGTCACTGTTTCCTCATCTACATTGTTTATGTAGACTGAACAGCAAGGGTCCCAATATTTACCCCTGTGGCATACCACTATTTTGATCTCTTTTCCTGTATGCAAACACACTATTACCTATCAGTCAGACATACCTTGGCCCAGTATATAATAAGCCTTTAATTTGCTGACTTAGAATGCTTGGTTTTATAAGGTTTATTTTTTTTAAGCTGATGTTCAAAGCTGAGGGGAAAAGGGATAGTATCACTGTTGGTTTAGCATGAGTGGATGAAAGCACCACACAGTGGCTCTTTGTTTTAAAATTTTATAGGTGGTTAGAGCAGGAAGTCACACACAAAAATAGACTACTGGAATAGAATCACCTACACTCATAGTAGATTAAGTAAAATACAGTGGTACCCCGAGTTTCGGCCTTAAGGAATAATGTAAATTAGATTAGTCCGTTATTATTACAATAAAAACTAAGTACTAAACCCACAAGGGTCATACAGCACTGATGAATTATAGTAGATAATTCCTGTAGTCATTATAGATAAGCATTATATATACATACACTATATTTAAAAATCTAATGGACAGTTATCCAGACTAGGGAAATTCTTGTGACCCATATGTTACACAGCAAGTAATTATTCCCTTGAATCACTTCATTGCTCACACTCCATAACTTGCTCAGCACTGCATAACTAATCTGCAAATTGAAAATGAAAACTGCACAGTTTGGTTCATCCTGGACTATTCTTTCTTTCAACACGTCGACCGTTTCCCACCGAAGCGGGGTGGCCCAAAAGGAAAAACGAAAGTTTCTCCTTTTACATTTAGTAATATATACAGGAGAAGGGGTTACTAGCCCCTTGCTCCCGGCATTTTAGTCGCCTCTTACGACACGCATGGCTTACGGAGGAAGAATTCTGTTCCACTTCCCCATGGAGAATCCTGGACTATTATTATTATCAAATCACCAGTGAGAATAAAAATGACTGAAAGGTGGGTCAGGGCAAAGAAGGTGATGAGATAGCGAAAGTCAGATCAGGTCATGCATGTTCTAAAATTTAAAATGGTTGATAATGCACTGGAAAATGCAATCATCTGCAGAAAGTACATTATCAGATGCTCTTATTCTTTGGAACATATATGGCCTGACTTAACTCTGGTTGCCTTTCCCACTTTCTTTGCTCCTCTGATCTGACTTTTTACTTTCTTCCCTTTCTTTTATGAGTTCATAATCATTCAGGATGGACCGAAACATCCACTTTTTGTTATACAGTGGACCCCCGGTGTTCGTCCTGCTCAAAACACTCCCTTTTATGTAAGTTTTTTTTTTTAAATGCTTTTATAAGTGTAGTTTTGGGGGTCTAAAAGGACTAGTCTACTTTACATTTTTTCTTAAGGGAATAAATTCGGTTGGTAATGGCACTTGAGCAGCATTCTGTTACGAAAAATGGACGAACACCGGGGTCCACTGTACATACAGTGGTACCTCGGGTTATGAGCTTAATTCGTTCCAGAAGGCTGTTCGAGTGCTGATACCGAACAAATTTGTTCCCATAAGGAATAATGTAAATTAGATTAATCTTCAGACCCCCAAAATACATTACAAAGCACTTACAAAAATACACTTACATAATTGTTCGAGTTGGAGCTGCTCGTATGCCGAGTACCACTGTACAGTGGATCCCGGTTTACGTACAGCTCCCAAACTGAACAATTATGCAAGTGTATTTTTGTAAGTGCTTTGTAAGTGATTTTGGGGTCTAAAGGACTAATCTAATTTACATTATTCCTTATGGGAACAAATTCGTTTGGTAACGGTACTTGAACAGCATTCTGGAACAAATTAATAATGTAAACCGGGTATCCACTGTATTTACTTTGCAAATTAATTGAGAGTTGTTCCAACTGTTGTACAGTACAAAATTGCCTCAGAGTGTGTATATACAGTGGACCCCCGAGTAACGAACACCCCGGAAATCATACAGTTATGTAAGTATAATATTGTAAGTGCTTGTGGAAGTGTATTTCTGGGAGTCTGAAATAGACTTAACCTACGTGACATTATTCCTTAAGGGAGTAAATTTGTTCAGTAATGGCACTTAAGCAGGCTTCTGGAATGAAGTTTTTTCGTTACTCGGGGGTCCACTGTACATGCTTTGGAATATAATAATACAGTGGACCCCCGAGTTTCGATCATAATTCGTTCCAGAAGGCTGCTCAAGTACCATTACCGAACAAATTTGCTCCCTTAAGGAATAATGTCAAGTAGGTTAGTCCATTTCAGACCCCCAAAAATACACTTACATAATTGTTCGAGTTTTGAGGTGACCGAAACTCGGGGGTCCACTGTAATTTGGTTTGTGGTTTTTGTAATTTACTTAACAATTCCATATTCAAACTGCAAAAGATTTGTGATTTGTATATCAGGATGTTAAAATATGATCTTTTAATGGAAAAATGTTAGTTTTATTAAATATCTTATCATTTTATGTTCCTTTAGTACATTATTTTGTTTAAAATTTCATAAAAAAATTTATGCCTACTGTACTGTGATATGGCAAGATATAGTACCTTCTTAGATTTCTCATAAGGTATTCGTTTACTATGTATGGCGTTTGTAATTATGCTGATATTTTTTAATCAGTAAAGCCAAGAAATCATTAAAACATTAATATTTCCAGAATCCTATTGAGGACATTGGGGCTCCATCAGCGCCACCAGTTGATGTTTACCATCAGCAAGGCACCAATGAAAAGAGGGCTCTAAATCCTTCAGAAGGCTATAATTACCCACAAGCAGGGTCATATAATCCACCATACCCTGACCCACCACCACCATACTCACCTGCAGGAGTTGGATACAGTCAATCTACCACTGCTGGGCCATATGCTCAGCCACCTGTGTTTGGTACAGGCACATGTGCTCAGCCACCACCACCACAGCAACAACCACAACCTGTTGCTGTAACTCATACACCACAACAGTCTGGAAGTGTTGTTGTTGTTCCTCAGGGTGCTACAACTGTGACTCCACTGTATACTCAACCGGCACAAGTAGTTGTAGTAGGAACGCTAACTCCAGGCACATGCAGTGTGTGTAGGGTAAGTTTATTCTCTAGTATAATACGCCTATTTCCATATATTTTTTCATTCAGTATGTTGTTCCTTCTAGAACTGGTCCTCTCTCACTGAGGTTTACAATACAGAGAATCTTCTTCAGGTATCTCAACCAACTTTTAGCACTAAAAGTATTTTTAAAAATGCTGTATTATTTTATTGTTTCTCTTTGGAAAGGATTTACAGTGGATCCCCGGTTTACGTACTGCTCCAAACACGAACAATTATGCAAGTGTATTTTTGTAAGTGCTTTTGTAAGTGTATTTTTGGGGGTCTAAAAGGACCAATCTAATTTACATTATTCCTTATGGGAACAAATTTGTTTGGTAATGGCACTTGAACAGCATTCTGGAACAAATTAATGACGTAAACCGGGGGTTCACTGTACATAGAATTAATATCAGAGTGCTTGGGCTAAATTTAATCTATATTTAGTTACTAATTATATGTTTCACAATCATTACATCTCATATATTCAATACAGTGGTACTTCTACTTACGAGCTTAATTCGTTCCAGTCGGCTATTCAAGTGCTGATACCGAAGGAATTTTTTCCCATAAGAAATAATGAAAATTAGGTTAATCCATTTCAGACCCCCAAAAATACTTACAACAGCACCTACAAAAATACACTTACATAATTGTTCGAGTTGGGAGCTGCTCATAAGTAGAGGTACCACTGTATATTCATAATCTATAGACTATCCCTGCAAATTTGCAGTTGGATATGTTCCAAGACTTCCCAGTAAATTTAGAAATTGGATACACTACCACAGAGTGCTTTCCATATATTTTATATTTTTAAAAAGACCTTGGCTCATTTTGTGTTTCAGATTACTGTATTACATTGCTGGGGAAGAGGTAAAGCATAGGATCATACAACACCTGGGAATGGGTGGACATATTTCTTTAAATATCTTTCTAAACTTGTTAAGCTTTGAACTGTTCATATCTATTACTGCATGGTTAACTGTTAAACAGATTCAAAATTCTAAAATTTAATTTTAGCAGTCTCCATTGAAATCCAACGGGATTCACCAAAATTACATTCGGTAAAACTGAAAATCATACTTTTTCATATCCCACTAAGCTGATTTCATCGTTTCAGGATGTCACCATGACAGGGAGATACTGAATTTTATGGTAGTACAGTAGTCAATAAATATAGTTCTAAGGAAGATTTTGCCATATTGATACAAGTGACTTAACATGCTAAGGAATTTCTTTTTTTATTCTGACTCATTAACCCTATGGGTTTATTACTTTCCCATAAATGTGTAATGTAGACTTTCAAGAGTGGCCCTATATACATGTTTATTAATTCCTAAATGCTTTCATGGCATCAAGGCCATTTTTGTACAGTAATGATTTGTAGCAGTGGAACAGAATTCTTCCTTCATAAGCCATGTGTGTCGTAAGAGCTGATTAAAATGCTGGGAGCAAGGAGGTATTAACCCCTTCTCCTGTATGCATTACTAAATTTAAAAAAAAAAAATTATTTTTCTTCATAGATCACCCTGCCTCGGTGGAATACAGCCGGTTTGTTGAAAAAAATATAAAAATAAAGATTGAGGCAGTTACCCCTGTGAAGGATGGGATCATTGATGCCCTCCTTCACTTTAGATTGCATCTTGTGCTGTGATTTGGAACACGGTCACAAGATTTTGCACATAGGTTTAATACCTTCTGTCAAAAGTTAATCTAAGTGTCCCAGTCATAATACAGTGGAACCTCTACTAACGAACGCATCCATGTGCGAGTTTTTCCAGGTACGAGCAGTCCATCGGTCGATTTTTTGCTTCCATAGGAGAGTGAAATTTCCAGATGCGAGTGGGCCTCAAGGGAGGTTCCTTGACGCTGGTGAGGGGCTCTTGCTCTTGATCTACGGAATTGGATCTCATTTGTTTGTTGGACTATCTTATTTAAATTTGGGGAATGTATGATGGAAAGATGTTTCTTAGTGTACACCAAAATTGAAAGAAATCTGACAGTAAATAACGGAGTTCATTTCTTAGCCTTAGCCAGCCCTTAGCGGTATATTTTCGTATGGTTTTTATGGTTGTATTCTCATTTTTTTGGTCTCATTTGATAGAATGGAAAATATTCTACAGAAATAAATATGATTTTGATTGGTTTCACAACGAAAAGTACCTTGAAATTGAGCTCAAAGTAGCGGAAATGTTTGATTTTTGCCGATGTTCAAGAGTAAACAAATGACGTCACTGTCATAAGAATACGTACGTACTAATTAATAATAATAATAATAAGTAATAATAATACTTATACGTACATATAATAATAATTAATAATAATATAATACGTACAGGTATCCTCAACATTCGCGAGGTTAGGGATCAAGAGCCTCGTGAATGTTGAAAATCGTAATGTTTGGTGCCCAATATATTGTAGGGAAATATAATACAATACTGCTTCCTTAACCTATTGAACCATGAACAATCATAAAACACATATAAACATCGTAAAATAATGTACTATATACATGTTATTTTGACATGAGCTGGCTGTGAAGGAGGCCTGTAATAGTATAATTATACAATACATATTTTATAGTGTTGTGAAGTGTCATGGGATATCAAGTTACTGACACTGCTTCTTCTGCCTCTGCTGTAGCTCCGCCCACTTTGTAATGATGCCAAATGTTGAATTAAATATGTATACATTAGAACAAAAATGAAACTCCAACTTCATAACTTTATTTTAATTTGCATAACTCATATATTACAGAAAACAATAAAAAGTAAAATACACATACAACGAGTAAAGCTTACAGAAAAATACATTAAATTCACCATCTAACATCGTTACGAAGTGGGAGGAGCTATTGGAGGGAGGGAGAGGCGCAGTAACATTCAGTGTCTGGTGAGTCGTCATGGGTGATGGATGTTAGCCTTATTGCTAATAAAATGTTGTGTAATTACACTAATATTAGTAATAAAGGTTATCTATCTATTACATTTATTCCAAATTGATATCAGAAACATGATAAATACCCTAGAACTGTAATAAAGATGCTGAAATGAATAATATATGCCATATTATATGAGGGGTGAGAGAGCAGGACCACTGCCATATGAGATGTTTACATCAGGGTAAACATGCCTAAATCACTACTGTCGTAAGAACAAATGCAAAAATAGCATTTATTGTTTTTAGAATAATAATCATTTATAATAATTGATCTGGAGCACTTTAAATGTTATCAGTATATGGTAGCTGACATTTAGAGCACTCCACGGCAATTATTATTATTATTATTATTCTTTTGATTATAATAATAATAATAATATTATTATTGTTTCCTACAATATATTGTAAGAAAATAATATTAATATTAATAATAATAATTATTATTATCTCCCTACAATATATTGTAGGGAAATAATAATTATAAATACAGTGGTACCCCGGTTTACGATATTTTTTCGTTCCAGAATGCTGTTCAAGTGCCATTACCAAACGAATTTATCTCCTTAAGAAATGATGTAAAATAGACTAGTCCGTTTAGACCCCCAAAAGTACACTTACAAAAGCATTTAAAAAAATAAACTTACATAAAAGGGTGTGTTTTGGGACCATCGTAAACCGGGGTACCACTGTAATAATAATTAATAATAATTGCTGTTGAGTGCTCTAAATGTCAGCTACCAAATACTGATGACATTTAAAGTGTTCCAGATCAATTATTATAAATTATTATTATTCTAAAAATAATAAATGCTATTTTTGCATTTGTTCTTATAACAAGAGTGATTTAGGCATGTTTACCCTGATGTAAACATCTTATATGGCAGCGGTCCTGCTCTCTTACCCCTCATATAATATGGCGTATATTATTCATTTCAGCATCTTTATTACAGTTCTAGGGTATTTATCATGTTTCTGATATCAATTTGGAATAAATGTAATAGATAGATAACCTTTATTTAGTACATTCATTACTTACTGCTCCTTAACCTATTGAACCATGAACAATCATAAAACGCATGAAAACATAGTAAAATATTGTACTATATAGTACTACATACATGTTATACTGTAGTTTAATAACAAATAATGAACAAACAAAACACTCAGTGAGTGAGTGGTGGGTGGGCTGGCTTCTGGGTCGGAGGGAAGGTAGAAGGGACGCTCGGGTGGCGGGAAACTTAAATATGATTTGGTGGGTGGGAATTTGGCGGCTGGGAATTTGGCGGCCAGGAATTTGCGAGTGTGTGAAGCCCGCGAAAGTAGAAAACGCGAAAGTTGAGGGATACCTGTATTATACGTAATGATGCTTGCGTAAGTCATTTCCGAAACATTCTGAAAAAGGAAGAAACGAAATGAACTGACTGCATATGCCGATGTAAACAGCATCTCTTCTCCATCTTCAAGGTAAATGCTGTATTACTACATAATTTCTTTATGTATTATTACATTATTATTATTATTATTATTGTTTTCCTTATGAAACATTAGATCACTATGTACATACTTGCGTATGTACGTAGTGATCTAATGGAGTTTGCCTTACAAACACTCTGTTTTCTGTTGTAATTAAAGCATGGGAAGGGATGAAGGAATGGCCGCCGTGGTGGCCCTATCCATAACAATGGCTGCTGTGCCCCTCGCTCGACTAACACTACTCACATACGTAATATTTCACTCATTATAGCGTATTTATCATGTTTCTATGTTATTAATATTGTTTATCATGTCATAGCAGACAAATTGTGATAGATAAATAAGCCGTAGAGGTTCCACTGTAGTCATATTTGGGTCTGGCTCCTGTTAGGATGCTTCTTGGTGTTGTTGAATCTGTTGATGCTCTGTCAGTGGGATCTAATCTTGCATTGAATGCTCAGTCATGTAGAGTGAAAGCAGATTGCATTTATAGTAGAGCTTCAGGAGAGTAACCAACTGGTTATTTAGTTTGGGAAAGCAGAACTTACATTTTTAATAAGGATGTAGTCCACACTTACCTAGGTAGTAGGTTGGTAGACAGCAGCCGCCCAGGGAGGTACTACCGTCCTGCCAAGTGAGTGTAAAACGAAAGCCTGTATTTGTTTTACATGATGGTAGGATTGCTGGTGTCTTTTTTCTGTCTCATAAACATGCATGATTTCAGGTATGTCTTGTTACTTCTACTTACACTTAGGTCACACTACACATTCATGTACAAGCATATATATATACACACCCTCTGGGTTTTTTTCTATTTTCTTACTAGTTCTTGTTCTTATTTCCTCTTATCTCCATGGGGAAGTGGAACAGAATTCTTCCTCCGTAAGCCATGCGTGTCGTAAGAGGCGATTAAAATGCCGGGAGCAAGGGGCTAGTAACCCCTTCTTCTGTGTATATTACTAATTGTAAAAGGAGAAACTTTCGTTTTTCCTTTTGGGCCACCCCGCCTTGGTGGGAAACGGCCGACGTGTTGAAAGAAGAAAGAAGTCCACATTAGCCTTCTCCTAAGTGTATTTTAAAACAGAATCCTTAAAATCACTGAAATACTACATTGAAATTCATAACATTAAAAATTTTAGAGAGAAGTGAAGATTTATAAACTAAAGGAGGAGGCGGTTAAGGTAAGATATAAACAACTGTTGGAGGACAGATGGGCTAGTGAGAGTATAGGCAGTGGGGTAGAAGAGGTATGGGGTAAGTTTAAGAATATAGTGTTAGTGTTCAGCAGAAGTTTGTGGTTATAGAAAAGTGGGTGCGGGAGGGAAGAAGAGCAATTGGTGGAATGATGTAAAGAGAGTAGTAAGAGAGAAAGTTAGCATATGAGAGGTTTTTACAAAGTAGAAGTGATGTAAGGAGGGAGGAGTACAGTGGTACAGACTTACGAGGTCCAACTCACCTTATGTAAAGTTTATTTTTAAATGCTTTTGTAAGAATTTGGGGGTCTAAAGGACTAGTCTATTTTACATAATTTCTTATGGAGATAAATTCGTTTGGTAATGGCACTTGAACAGCATTCTGGAATGAAAAAATATCGTAAGTCGAGGTACCACTGTATATGGAGAGAAAAGAGGGTTAAGAAAGTAGTGAAGCAATGTAAAAAGAGAGCAGATGAGAGGGTGGGTGAGATGTTATCAACAAATTTTGTTGAAAATAAGAAAATGTTTTGGAGTGAGATTAATAAGTTGAGAAAGCCTAGGGAAAGAATGGATTTGTCAGTTAAAAATAGGAGAGGAGAGTTATTAAATGGAGAGTTAGAGGTATTGGGAAGATGGAGGGAATATTTTGAGGAATTGTTAAATGTTAATGAAGATAGGGAAGCTGTGATTTCGTGTATAGGGCAAGGAGGAATAACATCTTATAGGAGTGAGGAAGAACCAGTTGTGAGCGTAGGGGAAGTTCGTGAGGCAGTGAGTAGAATGAAAGGGGGTAAAGCAGCTGGGATTGATGGGATAAAGATAGAAATGTTAAAGGCAGGTGGGGATATAGTTTTAGAGTGGTTAGTGTTTTCTTTTCTTTCAACACGTCGGCAGTTTCCCACCCGAAGCAGGGTGAGAACCCAAAGGGAAAAAGCGAAAGTTTTCTCTCTTTACATTTAGTAATGATATACAGGAGAAGGGGTTACTAGCCCCTTGCTCCCGGCATTTTAGTCGCCTCTTACGACACGCATGGCTTACGGAGGAAGAATTCTGTTCCACATATATAAATATATGGAAGAGGGTAAGGTACCTAGGGATTGGCAGAGAGCATGCATAGTTCCTTTGTATAAAGGCAAAGGGTATAAAAGAGAGGTAAAAATTATAGGGGAATAAGTCTGTTGAGTATACCTGGTAAAGTGTATGGTAGAGTTATTGAAAGAATTAGGAGTAAGACGGAGAGCAGGATAGCAGATGAACAAGGAGGCTTTAGGAAGGGTAGGGGGTGTGTAGACCAAGTGTTTGCAGTGAAACATATAGATGAACAATATTTAGATAAGGGTAAAGAGGTGTTTGTGGCATTTATGGATTTGGAAAAGGCATATAATAGGGTGGATAGGGGGGCAGTGTGGCAGATGTTGCAAATGTATGGAATAGGAGGTAGGTTATTGAAAGCGGTGAAAAGTTTTTACAAGGATAGTGAGGCTCAGGTTAGAGTATGTAGGCGAGAGGGAGATTATTTCCCAGTAAAAGTAGGCCTTAGACAGGGATGTGTGATGTCACCATGGTTATTCAATATATTTATAGATGGAGTTGTAAGAGAAGTGAATGCTCGAGTGTTGGCAAGAGGTGTGGGGTTAAAAGATAAAGAATCTAACACAAAGTGGGAGTTCACAGTTGCTCTTTGCTGATGACACTGTGCTTTTGGGGGATTCTGAAGAGAAGTTGCAGAGGTTGGTGGATGAGTTTAGTAGGGTATGTAAAAGAAGGAAATTAAAAGTGAATATAGGAAAGAGTAAGGTGATGAGGATAACAAAAAAATTAGATAACAGAAGATTGGATATCAGATTGGAGGGAGAGAGTATGGAGGAGGTGAATGTGTTCAGATATTTGGGAGTGGATGTGTCAGCAGATGGGTATATGAAGGATGAGGTGAATCATAGAATTAACAAGGGAAAAAAGGTGAGTGGTGCACTGAGGAGCTTGTGGAGACAGAGAACTTTATCCATGAAAGCAAAGAGGGGAATGTATGAGAGTATAGTTATACCAACACTCTTGTATGGGTGTGAGACATGGGTTGTGAATGTTGCAACAAGGAGAAGGCTGGAGGCAGTGGAGATGTCATGTCTTAGGGCAATGTGTGGTGTGAATATAATGCAGAGAATCCGTAGTTTGGAGATTAGGAGGAGGTGTGGGATTACCAAAACTATTATCCAGAGGGGTTATTGAGATGGTTTGGACATATAGAGAGGATGGAACAAAATAGAATGACTTCGAGAGTGTATAAATCTGTAGTGGAGGGAAGGCGGGGTAGGGGTCGGCCTAGAAAAGGTTGGAGGGAGGGGGTAAAGGAGGTTTTGTGTGCGAGGGGCTTAGACTTTGGGCAAGCGTGCGTGAGTGTGTTAGATACGAGCGAATGGAGACAAATGGTTTTTAGGACTTGACGTGCTGTTGAAGTGTAGGCAAGGTAACATTTATGAAGGGTTTCAGGGAAACCGGCAGGCCGGACTTGATTCCTGGAGATAGGAAGTACAGTGCCGGCACTCTGAAGGAGGGGTGTTAATGTTGCAGTTTTGTAGCTGTAGTCTAAGCCATGCTTCTGGTAAGACATTGATGGAGTGAATGATGATGAAAGTTTTTCTTTGTCGGGCCACCCTGCCTTGGTGGGAAACGGCCTATGTGTTAATAAAAAAAAAAAAAAAAAATTTACTAAGTTGCTTTAATATTTTATATTTCAGAGAGGCAAAATAAAGAAGAGTCCATCTTGCTGCACGTGGATCTGTTGCATATTGCTACTTCCATGTTTTATTATCCCTGGCATCATTGCTTATTTTTGCTGCTGTCAGAAACCCAAATGCACCCATTGTGGATACTCACCGTAGTGCACTGTATGCTTTTGTCTTCCATCAAAGGATTGTACTATAGTCTGTAAAACATGTTTTCCACTTCATATGCCTTAATCTTTAATCTTTTAATTAAAGCCTTTTCTTAGCATTTGCTGCTACATTGTATTGAATTTTCATAAACTAGTTTCTCTCCTGTATTATTATTACAGTAACTAAGTGCTAAACCTACAAGGGTCATACAGCACTGCTCCTAATTATAGTAAAATGTGATTTCTTGATGGCCAAATTGTTACATATATATGGTACATATGGTAAAACGGACCCCTATGCAATAGCTTTTGGATAAAAGGGACAAAGGCTCGGTGAGTCTACTGCAAGAGAGTGTCAAGTAGTTGCCATAGATGAAGCAGACCAATTTCACTTCATCGCAGGTAATGGGGTGCATCCAGTACCTATCTGTTTTCATTGTTCCTAGATAAACAGGGCCACTGGCATCAGTGTATTGTATGCACACATGCTCACATTCTATCGTCATTCAGTCTTCAGTTTTCTCTGGATTTACAGTGTTTAGCATTACTTTATTATATAAAGCAATTAACAATGGCCACTAAAGCAAATGATGGTACCAAAAAGCGTGTGAATTTGAGTGCTAAGCAGAAACCTGAACTTAAGGTGGAGTTGGGCATTTCAGTGGTATGGGTGGACGAGTATGGTGTAGCAAAGCAAGTAGTGTCTGACATTTGTAGAAGCATGGACAAACTTTCATCATATGCTGACTCAGGAATATACTGTATGCTCATCTATCCACTAGAAAAGATAAAGAAAAACTACCATACTACTTTTAACTCTTAATTTTCAGGTGGTACCATAATTTGCTTTAGTGTACAGTACTATAATAGTCTCTTCTTAATATGAACCCCTGTGGTTTAGCGCTTCTATCTGATTATAATAATAATCTTCTTAATATGTCCAGCAGTAACATCAATGCAGTGGACCAAGTCCACTGCATTGGGCATTTATTCATGTCCTGTAGTCCATTGATGCTGCACCTGGCACTTCAGTGCAACAGATTTTCTTTTAAACAGACACCCCCACCCCACTATTACTCTGTTAAACCGAGATATCATTGTGAATATTCCATTATAGTGTAGAATTTTTTTATTTTTTATGATAGTATATGATATATATATATATATATATTAAGAATGATGTCACATTAATTGTTAGCATAGGCAATTTGAGGTTTAAATATACACATAATTGGAATTCTTCCACAACTGTTTCAAATGTCTTTTAGCACATGACGGCAGTTGAAATGTCTAGAGAAAATTCTGTGCAAGGCTGCCACCTCCTCAAGGAACTAAGATTAGATACATCATAATAATAAAGATACAAGTAGATAGTATATAACTGAATATGTTATCCTCTTGTAACAAATAATAAATAGCTTGTCATCCAGAGTTGTGTAAATGGGGGTAGGTGTGTTTGCAACTAATGAAGGTTTTAAAATTGTATGATTTGGGGAAGTGGTAGCCTGCATCTCGGGTAAAAGTTTAAAATACTGTGGTCTGTTGTAAATAAGTGACGAAATATATGGTCTAGATGTTGACATTATACTGGGATAAAGGTTTTTAACAGTTTATGGTTTGAGGGAATGGTAGCCTGTATCTCAGGTAAAGGTTTAAAATATGTACAGTGGACCCTCGGTTAACGAAATTAATCTGATCCAGGAGCTATTACTTAATCTGAATCTTTCGTTATCTGAAACCTTATTTCCCATAAGAAATAATGTAAATACAATTAATTCGTTCCACAAAAAAATAATCACTCAAAAAAAAAAAAATAACATTTACTTACCTTTATTGAAGAGTTGCAGGCATCTGGAAGGTAGAGTTGCTGACAGGGGCAGGGTGTTAATAGTTGGAAGGGAATCCCTCCAAAAGGACTTCAGGTAACAAGTCCCTCTCTGGGGTTACTTCCTTCTTTTCTTTTAATGCATGAATGCTACACTCCCTGCACGAATGCTACACTCCTGCAGAATGCTACACTCCCTGCACGAATGCTACACTCCTGCAGAATGCTACACTCCCTGCATGAATGCTACACTCCCTGCACGAATGCTACACTCCCTGCATGAATGCTACACTCCCTGCCGAATGCTACACTCCCTGCAGAATGCTACACTCCTGCACGAATGCTACACTCCCTGCACGAATGCTACACTCCCTGCACGAATGCTACACTCCCTGCAGAATGCTACACTCCCTGCAGAATGCTACACTCCCTGCAGAATGCTACACTCCCTGCACGAATGCTACACTCCCTGCACGAATGCTACACTCCCTGCACTGAATGCTACACTCCTGCAGAATGCTACACTCCCTGCACGAATGCTACACTCCCTGCACGAATGCTACACTCCCTGCACGAATGCTACACTCCTGCACGAATGCTACACTCCCTGCACGAATGCTACACTCCCTGCACGAATGCTACACTCCCTGCACGAATGCTACACTCCTGCACGATGCTACACTCCCTGCACGAATGCTACACTCCCTGCACGAATGCTACACTCCCTGCACGAATGCTACACTCCCTGCACGAATGCTACACTCCTGCACGAATGCTACACTCCCTGCACGAATGCTACACTCCTCCCGAATGCTACACTCTGCACGAATGCTACCACTGGGGTGCCACTAGGAAGCTTCTTGGACCCATGGTGACTTATTTCACAGTGACAATCACTAAACCACCAAAAAAGACACCAAATATATTGTGAATCTTTGAAAGAGCACGCTAGGTAATGTTCTCTCAATGGTAAACAATGCTTCACTGGCGTCCTGCGCTTGTGCAGAGCAGGCGGACACGTCTAATACCTTTCGGTAACTGAGGAATTTTTTGCTCACCGATTACGAAAAAAGCTTACGTTTTCCGAAGCTTACGTTAACGGAACCTTTCGTTAACCGAGGGTCCACTGTACAGTGGATCCCCGAGTAACGAACACCCCGGAAATCGTACAAGTATGTAAGTATAATATTGTAAGTGCTTTTGTAAGTGTAATTTTGGGGGTCTGAAATGGACTAACCTACTTGACATTATTTCTTAAGGGAGTAAATTCGTTCGGTAATGGCACTTGAGCAGGCTTCTGGAAGAATTTTGTTCGTTACTCGGGGGTCCACTGTACTGTGGTTATAGCTGTTGTTATTACCGTGAATAAGAGAGCAGGGCTAATTAAGCCTGAGTTATACAGGTGTGTATGTCTTGCACATTGTAGAATGACATGCTAAATTTCTTTTTGGTTGGTATACTGTAATTTTTTTTTTTTTTTTTTTTTTTTTTAACACTATTACAAATTCTTCAGTTACCCCATAAATAAATTTTGTGGTAAGACTGGCTTTAATATAGATATTTGTTAAATATTCAAAATAAATATGAAGACAAAAATAAAATGGAATCTGTGGAAGTAATCAGAGATTTTGGCCATAAATCCACTTTCTTAAATTCACAGAATACCAGCTAAAGAAAAATCCAGTAGCCTGCTTTGTAAAGTGTTTAAAACATATATACATGTTCAGTAAAAACATACAACTTGTACACATTTGTGTAAGATATTTTTATTGACTTAGCATAGAAACTTATGTTTTTGTCAAAATGTTAACTCTATTTGCACATACATTTGACTGTGATATCTGCATTTTTTATTGTAAGTGTAATCACATTCCATGTCAAAAGAGTACAGATGAAAACTGGAAAATTTATTGCATTTATATAAGTAGGAATTTATTACATTCTTATTTTTGAATTGAGGCATTGATCTTAGCAATGCCATTTTTTTGTGGCAATTGAGATTAATATATATATTTACTTAGTGTATAAAGTATTTGTTGAGTAAGATTGTCATTTTTTGTAGTTGGTGCTGCTAATGTTTTTAAAAATTTGGTTAAAGGAAAAAAAGACAATTATCAGGATTACCATATATTTTGAATTTAGAACTTGTATACTGTATATTTAAATACAAATCTTTTTTATAATATTCTTGTATCCTACCTAGTTATTACATCATTGGTAAAGAAGACAAGTAAAGAATAGTACAATAAATAAATTTACCAGCTAGCACTTGGAACACCTTGCCAACCAAGAATTAAGATTCCTATTTTTAACAATACTAGACAAATTATAGCTTCCTTTAAGATCGCTTTCCATGAGGACAAACAACTTGCTGATGTAATATCATTAATGATGTCTTTGAAATAGGTTTCTAGATGCCAGTGAGGAAAGGGGCTCTCTCTCTCTCTCTCTCTCAAAGATATTGGACATATCCATCCCTTCCTTGGATCATACCTAATTGCCTCTCATTGCTTTAGGTTTTGTATAACCCCCTACAGGTTCAGCACTAACCAAATAATATGGATGTTCATTCACTGAGGGAGTTTCCTTGACAATAAAGGGGCTGTTTATCCAAAGAATTAATTTATTATTATCAAAACTAAATGCTAAACCCACAAGGGTCACACAATTGAGCCTCTTCTCCCCTTCCTTATATTGAACCTAATTGCCTCCCATTTCCAAGGTGATGTATGACCCATGCAGATTTACCATTTTTCCCTAAACAGTATAATGATGATACATGACTTATGCATGCTTAACACTTCCCCATATACATAAAAATAATACTGACATTCTTTGGTGCACTGGCTGGAATTCTGCCCTCGATTAAAGAAAGATACCTATACCTTCACGTATCAGGGAATTAGTTATTGATGCCTTGGTCCTTACTGGTTTAGACTTCTCTCACCAGGGTGGCTGTGGCCTGGAAGTTGAGCATGCCATGCCCCTAGAGCTGCACAACACATTACTTTGGTGGGTGGATAGAGAAAAAATCGGCTAGTCATCCTTACTCTACTAAGGGAATTTAATGCTTTTTGTGAATTAAAAACAACTACTATGGAATGAAATCACAGGGTACAAGTGCTTAAATTCAAGAATTATAAGAATGAAAAGGGGTCAAGCAGCTCAGATACATGGGATTTGAATGAAAAGGGGTCGAGCAGCTCAGACACATGGGATTAAGACAAAAATGTTAAGAGCAGATGGGGATATAGTTTTGTAGTAGTTATTTATTCAATATGTATGAAAGCATGTCTTATTTTTACAGCAAAAACAGCATAAAAGAAGGGAAGGTACTTCAAGATGGTAGAGAGCATACATAGTTCCTTTGTTTTTATTTTATTTTATTAACACATCGGCCGATTCCCAACAAAGCAGGGTGGCCCGAAAAAGAAAAACTTTCATCATCATTCACTCCATCACTGTCTTGCCAGAGGGGTGCTTTACACTACAGTTATAAAACTGCAACATTAACACCCCTCCTTCAGAGTGCAGACACTGTACTTCCCATCTCCAGGACTCAAGTCCGGCCTGCCGGTTTCCTGAATCCCTTCATAAATGTTACTTTGCTCACACTCCAACAGCACGTCAAGTATTAAAACCATTTGTCTCCATTCACTCCTATCAAATACACTCACACATGCTTGCTGGAAGTCCAAGCCCCTCTCACACAAAACTTCCTTTACCCCTCCCTCCAACCTTCCTAGGCCGACCCCTACCCCGCCTTCCTCCACTACAGATTTATACATCAAGTTATTCTGTCTCGTTCCATTCTCTCTACATGTCCGAACCACCTCAACAACCCCTCCTCAGCTCTCTGGATAATAGTTTTGGTAATCCCGCACCTCCTCCTAATTTCCAAACTCCGAATTCTCTGCATTATATTCACACCACACATTGACCTCAGACATGACATCACTGCCTCCAGCCTTCTCCTCGTTGCAACATTCATCACCCATGCTTCACACCCATATAAGAGTGTTGGTAAACTATACTCATACATCCTTCTTTACTTCCATGGACAAAGTTCTTTGTCTCCACAGACTCAAGGCTCCACTCACCTTTTCCCTCATCAATTCTATGATTCACCTCATCCTTCATAGACCCATCTGCTGACATGTCCACTCCCAAATATCTGAATACATTCACCTCCTCCATACTTCCCTCCAATCTGATATACAATCTTTCACCTAATCTTTGTTATCCTATATTCATTCTTTTCTTTTTCATCGTCCACTCCTCTCCTTTATTCACATGCCACACAATTGACCTCACAGACTGAGCTCTCCACTGCCTCCTGCCTCTATCAATCAGTTCCTTCTTCATCACCCATTTCACAACCCTATAAATTTCCCTCCATCTTCCCAACCTATAACTCTCATTACATTCTCCTCTCCTTTTTTCCATGTCAAATTCATTTGTCTCCACAGCTCCTCAATTATCATCCACTCCAACTTTTTCATCTCAACAATTCTGATAAGCATTCACCCATCTCTTCATTTGACCATTTTTACATTCACCACTCTCCAAACCTTCTTACTTCACCTCCATCCATACTCTTCTCCCATCCACTTGAATACAATCCTTTCTAAGCTAACTTTTGTATCCTCTACCTACTCTTTACTATCATTCCACTTTCAATCTCTTCTTCTTTACACACCCTACCAAATTCATCCACCAACCTCTGCAACTTCTCTTCAGAATCTCCCAAAGCACAGTGTCATCAGCAAAAGCAACTGTGACAACTCCCACTTTGTATTTAATTCTTTTAACCACACCTCTTGCCAAGACCTCGCATTCACTTCTCTTACAACCCCATCTATAAATATATTGAACAACCACGTGACATCACACACCTTGTCTAAGGCCCACTTTACTGGAATAGTCCTTCCCTCCTACACACTCTAACTTGGCCTCACTATCTCATAAAACTCTTCACTGCTTTCAGTAACCTACCTCCCATTCCATACATCCTTGCACATTGCCCTATCCACCCTGTCATACGCTTTTCCAAATCCATAAATGCACAAAACTCTTTACCTATCCAAATACTGTTCACCTATATGTTTCACTGTAAACACTTGGTCTACACACCCCTACCTTCCTAAAGCCCTTGTTCATCTGCTATCCTGCTTCTGTCTTACTCTAATTTTTCAATAAAAACTCTACATACACTTTACCAGTACACTCAACAGACTTATTCCCTATAATTTTTGCACTCTCTTTTGTCCCCTTTGCCTTTATACAAAGGAACAATACACGCTCTCTGCCAATCCCTAGGTACCTTTCCTCTTCCATACATTTATTAAATAATAGCACTAACCACTCCAAAACTATATCCCCACCTGCTTTTAACATTTCTATCTTTATCCCATCAGTCCCAGCTGCCTTACCCCTTTCATTCTACCCACTGCCTCACGAACTTCCCCACACTCACAACTGGCTCTTCCACACTCCTACAAGATGTTATTCCTCCTTGCCCTATACACGAAATCACAGCTTCCCTGTCTTCATCAACATTTAACAACTCCTCAAAATATTCCCTCCATCTTCCCGATACCTCTAACTCTCCATTTAATAACTCCCCTCTCCTATTTTTAACTGTCAAATCCATTTGTTCCCTAGGCTTCCTCAACTTATTAATCTCACTCCAAAACTTTTTCTTATTTTCAACAAAATTTGTTGATAACATCTCACCCACTCTCTCATTTGCTCTCTTTTACATTGCTTCACCACTCTCTTAACCTCTCTTTTCTCTCCATATACTCTTCCCTCCTTGCATCACTTCTACTTTGTAAAAACCTCTCATATGCTAACTTTTTCCCCCTTACTACTCTCTTTACATCATCATTCCACCAATCGCTCTTCTTCCCTCCCCACCCACTCGCCTGTAACCACAAACTTCTGCTGAACACTCTAACACTACATTTTTAAATCTACCCCATACATCTTCGACCCCATTGCCTACACTCTCACTAGCCCATCTATCCTCCAATAGTTGTTTATATCTTACCCTAACTGCCTCCTTTTAGTTTATAAACCTTCACCTCTCTCTACTTACTGCTTCTATTTTCCTTGTATCCCATCTACCTTTTACTCCCACTGTAGCTATAACTAAAAAGCGATCTGATATATCTGTGGCCCCTCTATAAACATGTACATCCTGAAGTCTACTCAACAGTCTTTTATCTACCAATACATAGTCCAACAAACTACTGTCATTACGCCCTACATCATATCTTGTATACTTATTTATCCTCTTTTTCTTAAAATATGTATTACCTATAACTAAACCCTTCTATACAAAGTTCAATCAAAGGGCTCCCATTATCATTTACACCTGGCACCCCAAACTTACCTACCACACCCTCTCTACATGTTTCTCCTACTTTAGCATTTAGGTCCCCTACCACAATTACTCTCTCACTTGGTTCAAAAGTTCCTATACATTCGCTTAACATCTCCCAAAATCTCTCTCTCTCCTCTACACTCCTCTCTGGAATTAGTGTAAGATTTGTAGGAGAATAAACCCATCAATTATACTAGGGAAAGTATATGGTAGAATTATTATTGGAAAAATTAAGGGTAAGATAAAGTAGATTGCAGAGAAAAAAGATTTTAGGAAGGGTAGGGATGTATAGATCAAGTTTACACTGAATCATATAAGTGAACAATACTTAAAGGTAAAAAATTCTGTTGCATTTATGGAGTTAGAAAAGATCTGATAGGATTTAGAGGAAAACAATGTGACAGATGTTGCAAGTGTATGAAATTGGCAGTAAAAGTAGGCCTTATGGATGTGTGATGTCACTGTGGTTAAATATATTTATGAATGGGGTTGCAAATGTAAATGCTAGGGTTCCAGGAAAGATGTGATTAAAGGGTAACAAGTGGGAGTTGTCACAGTTACTCTTTTACTGATGACATGGTTCTTTTTTAGATACAGTAGTACCTTGGGCTACGAGCTTAATTCGTTCCAGAAAGCTGTTCAAGTGCCGATACCGAACGAATTTGTTCCCATAAGGAATAATGTAAATTAGATTAATCCGTTTCAGACCCCCAAAAATACACTTACATAATTGTTCAAGTTGGGAGCTGCTCGTATGTCAAGGTACCACTGTATTCTGAAGAGAAGTTGCAAAGGATGGTGCATGAAATTTGGAGGGAATGTAAAAGAAAATTAAAAGTGAACATAGGAAAGAGCAACACGATGAGAGTAACAACAAAAATCTAGGCAGACGTGTATATGAAAGATGATGTGAACCAGCAGATGGAGGGGAGGGGAAAAATAGGTGGTGTGTTCAAGGCATCTGTGGAGATAAAACCTTATCGATGGGGAGGGAAGGGGGTGACAGGTAAAAAAAAAAAAAAAAGTACCAGAATACAGTAGTGTGAACACTGATATATATATAAGGGTGTAAAACATATGCTTGAAACACTGTATTGAGGAGGAGGCTGGAGGCAGTGAAGATGTCATGTTTAAGGGAATTGCATGGAGTAGATATTATGTAGAGAATTAGGAGCATGAAGATTTAGAAGACAATGTAGTTACCAAAAGTATAATTCAAGAGGGCTAAGGAGGAGTTGTTAAAGGTATGAGTAGAGGGAATGGGGCAGAATAAGTCATTAAGAGGGTGTATAAATCTGGGGTGGAAAGGATGGATAAGAATCCCAGGAAGGAATGGCAGGAGGAAGCAAGGAGATAAATATGGGTTAAAAGGAGGGATTGGTGATTGTCCCAGGAAGGGTTGACAGGAGGGGGTAAGATTCTGACAGGTTCACGTGAACCTCTCAGATCAGAGAGAGTAGAGATTAGTGGTTTATATGACTTACCTTGGAGTATGAGCAAAGTAATGTTTATGACAAAGTGAATGAGTTTCCTTGTTTTTGTGTCAAACTATTTTGGTGGGAGACAGCTGATCTATTGAAAAAACTGGATATAAAAAGTTTTAGAAATCTGTTGCCTCGTTTTCCTTTTTTCTAAATACTGCATGTGATGGGGAAAGAAAAACTGATAGGATGTGTATGCAATGGAGTGTCATAACTTTTATATACAGTGGACCCCCGCCTAACGAGCACCCCGGAAATCGTACAATTATGTAAGTATAATATTGTAAGTGCTTGTGGAAGTGTATTTTTGGGGGTCTGAAATAGACTAACCTACGTGACATTATTTCTTAAGGAAGTAAATTCGTTCGGTAATGGCACTTGAGCAGGCTTCTGGAATTAATTTTGCTCGTTAGGCGGGGGTCCACTGTACTGTAAAACACTTTTTTTTACCTTGCCCATTTGCTGCCAAAGCAGGTGATCCAAAGAAGGACACAGTTACTATTATTCATTCAACCACTATTCTTGTGAGAAGTGTACTGGCATAATTCAAATTACCATCCAAGTGCAACATCACCCATCCTTCAGAGTGCGGGTGCACTCCTTCCCATCTTCAAGGCTTCCCTAAATCCCTTCATAAATGTTACCTTGCTCACTCCAACGGCATGTTCATTAAAAACTAATTATCTCCATTTATGCCTAACATTAAAACTATCATCACATTGTATTTAATTAGAAAATGGTTTCTAGGTTATGTATAAAAATATACATACATTATATGAACTATATACAGCTATGCAATAAAAAACTTTCTGCCTAGACATTAATTCACTTACATTATTTCCAACTAGACATTACATTATTCTGAAATCTTCCTACATTCATAATTTTACAATATGCTGATATTAACCTCTGAATAAGTGAATACTCTTGAATCAAAGAGCATGGTAGAAGGAAGTATTTTGATATCAACTAAAATTTTCATCTTTCTAATTTTTTCTAAAGAAAAAACAATACAGGAGGCTCCCAACTTACAAGCATCCCATTACAAATGAGAAACTTAACCAATTAAAATTTTACAGCTCAAGAGATGCTGTATGAACATATTTTTATACTCTGAAAAACCAAGGAACACAATTTTTTTTTTTTAAATTCAGGGGCCTCTTGATATCTATAATTTAACTTCCTGCCCATGTAAGATACAGTCTCTTGCTACTGGCTGATGCACCCTCAGACTAACTGATGAAATATATCTCAGTAAATTATGCAGCTAATGAGATTACATTGTTATCACTTCCCTAAATGAATTTATCAATACCTTCGTGCTTTAATAGCCATAATTTAATTTTCTGTCGACGCCCTCTATGATACAAACCCATGCCATTGGATCGGACAACTCGGTGGCAGGGGACGATTATTCCATTTGGGTTTTTGCGCATGGCCGAGCCAACAGCCCTTACTGCACCTGATGAGGAATGCAGGGACAAAGAGAAAGAGATTTGAATTTATCAAATTGTCATTTTAGGCAGAGGTCCTATGTACCATTGCTGTTCCTGTAATGTGTGTGTACCTAAATACTTTGTGACCCACTCTGAAATTAGCAATGGGAATGTTCATGATGGAATTACAACACTTGCACATCCATATAAACTAATTACACTATTTATCTTCTATTAATTTTAAATATATGTTTATAATGTTGATATAACATTATTGTAATTGTCTATAAAAATCTATTGCAACCTTTATTATCAATAACCACTACTTACAATCATACTTATCAGTACTGTATACAGTAACTAAAAGAGCAAACATAACAGTATCCCATTTTTTAACACATCAGTCATTTCCCACCAAGGAAGGTGTGACTCAAAGAAGAAAAATACATTTACCATCAATGATCCCCCAGCTATCTTTAAAGCACAGACACTACTTCCCACCTCCAGAACTCAATTACAGCTGTTTTCCTTGGAATCTCTTTATAAGACATTATCTTGCTCACACTCGCAGTATACTGAATGCTAAAACCACATGACTGCTCACTCCAATCTAACATCCTATCCTGTGCCTACTGGATACTCAAGCTCTTAATTCTCAAAACCTTCTTCATGCCCTCCATTCTACCCTTTCTGGAATGTCCTCTAAATCACCTTCTGTCTACTCCAGATTTACACACCCTCTTAGTAAATCTATCTTGCTCCATCAGCTGAAGCTTCATATGCCAACTTACCATCAGAGCATGATATTTAAACAATATGGGAAAGGCCTAAGCATTTCACAAGTTAAAACCCTAAGAAGCAGAACAGAAAAGAAAATTTATGGATTTTTCATTAATGGAATTGAAGCTACTCGTCCCCTACCCTGAATTAAACCTAATTACCTCTCATTAACAGGCACTAAATGCTACACCATGAATAAAATAGACTTGTAATAACAACATTGTAGCAATAATAATTTAAAATCCAAGAGTAGGCACCTCTTAAAGATGAATAATATATATACAGTGGACCCCCGAGTTACGAACACCCCGGAAATTGTACAATTATGAAAGTACAGTGGGCCCCCGAGTTTCGTAAAAACTTCACTCCTGAAGTCTGCTCAAGTGCCATTACCGAATGAATTTACTCCCTTAAGGAAAAATGTCACGTAGGTTAGTCTATTTCAGACCCCCAAAAATACTTTTCCACAAGCACTTACAATATTATACTTACATAAATGTACGATTTCCGGGGTTTACGAAACTCGGGGGTCCACTGTATAATATTGTAAGTGCTTTTGTAAGTGTATTTTTGGGGGTCTGAAATGGACTAACCTACTTGACATTATTTCTTAAGGGAGTAAATTCGTTTGGTAATGGCACTTGAGCAGGCTTCTGGAATGAAGTTTGTTCGTTACTCGGGGGTCCACTGTATACTGTAATGACAGAGATACATATATAAAATTTTTCCCATACCAGTGCAAACTTATAACTAATACTAGCCTGGATTGTTTATCCTAGCAGCTAGAGCCCCATAAGTGATGACTTCTCCTGGGCCAACAGTATCTGCAAGAGTCTGCCAAACTTGACCAAGGAATCCTGCAAAAAAAAGAAAAGAAAAAAGTTGCAAAACGAAACTTAAATATACAGCAGGACCCCCATGTCCGCAGGGAATACGTTCCAAGGACCTGCCGCAGATACTGAAATCGCGGATAGTAGCAAACCCTGTTATAAAGTTTAATTGATAAATTATGCACAATAAGTGGAGAATTATCACTTTTTCATTGATGGGAAGCACTTCAGGACTTCTCTTAGGCTTTGAAGATCTGTCAGCTTCTCTACTTTTGTGCTCTGGGGCCATTATTATGCAAAATTAAGAGGTATTTCTGGGTCACAGTAAACTGTGGATAACTGAAACCAAGGATACCGAATCAGTGGATATGGGGGTTCTACTGTACTTCAAATCATCCTCAGACTTTATGTACCAATTTATCTTAAACCTTAAACTGGGAAAATGTATCCATATAGAAAGAAGGGAGTTGAAAGTAATACAGAAAATCAGAGGCAGCCAAGGAATCAACAGTCTGCATAAAAGACAGGACAAAAAAACTTTGTTTCCAAAGAATAGCCACAGCAGCAACGTCAACGATGACAATATCAACAGTGGAGATGTATATATTGGAAGTTCAGGTGATAGTGGAGGCAATATCGGTTGCAGTGTCAGCATTAGCAGTGACAGCACAAAGCAAAGCCCATTTGTCACATTTTATTTTAATCACAGGAAGCACGAAAAACATAGGGGTCATATAGCACCTGGGGAATGGGAAGTACGTATAGGTTCGATCCAAGAGGAGGGTAAATCCAGTTCCCTACATCAATAGCCCCCTCACCAGCATCAAAGCATCTTGAGGGGGTTTATTTGTCATAGGCCAAGCTATAAGTCATAGCAAATTTTGATGAACAGGAAATGTATGCATAATTTAGGCCAAAAGAAAGGATTGGTATGGGCATTTGAATTTAGTCACATGAAAAGGAAGCTCCAATTACTTGGATCAAGAGCCCTTCACCATGGAAATTAATACCCTTGAAGGGTGTATTCCAATGAGGTTAAATTCAGAAAGACCTCATTTGCTCTATACTGTAGATTTCTTCCTGTACCTTAGTCCTAAAGATTTTTTTTTTTTTTTTGAGATATTGTACTCAAGAACTGAATGAAGCTAGATATAGATTTATTTGTGTAATTTAGTTTGATATGATCTGAAACATATTAAATAAATATATTATAGAGCACCTTTTTCCATCAAACATGTTCTTAAACAAAAACTACAAGTTTGAGTTTGAACAGCATATATCTGGTCTTGACTCTTTGGTTAGAAGTTTAGGGTTCTTAAAGTATGTCTAGCTCACTTAGACATTGCTTTACATTTATGATTTCAGTCACCTTGAAAATTACACTAGTTCTGTAAGAGAAGTGTTCTTTACTAAAAGAAAATTTATCCTGAAACAGTCTAAAAATATTTTCCATTTCTCCATTTTATTAATTAGTGTACAATACACAATGAAATAATAAATAGAAATAATAAATAGTAAATAGAAAAATAACTAACTACTATGTAAAAACAAATCAAGTAAAGTGATTATACAGTATTTACAAAAAGTGATATACAGTGGACCCCCAGTTTTCGGCTGGTGTGGAAATCATACAATTCGGATTTCGAGCACTTTTTTCGGCGAAATTTTTTCCTGGTTTTGTACATCCGCTCAGAATCATTGGTACCAGACACGTGCGCCTGGGCCGATCATACATTCGTGACTCACTGTTGGGCACATTAAATGTCTTATTTTAGGTTAATACGTATATACATTTTCATTAATCCACCTATGATATTTTCTTCAAAATTATATAAGAAACACATTACATAGCATATAAATATGCCTTTTTTACTCGTTCACTAAGAGTGTTCCTCTAGTCTTAACGCCATAGTTATAATACTAATACGTAATAATAATCACTCTTGGGCACATTAAATGTCTTATTTTACGTTAATATAGACATTTTCATTAATCCATCTATGATATTTTCTTCAAAATTATATAAGAAACACGTTACATAGCATATAAACATGCAATGTTTATATGCTATCGAGGGGTGGGGTCGCTGGATGGGTAAACATTACGTTTTCTCTGGTCCAGCTTCAGAGAAAACATGTATGAATCTGCATTGGCCCAGTAACCACCCTTAATACATAAGGCTTTTGTTTGCAATTCTCGGCATAAATTATTTATTACTTCTCCCTTTGTTTATGGTAGTAGTTAGAAACTCGGTGAACACGGTATGTCGATGGTAATAATGTGGCTGAGTTGAGTCACGAAGTGTATGTAGCAACGTAGTAAAAGGTAGATCACGCCTTCTGGCTGATGTAGTACCAGAAGCCTGGAGAGTCTACAAATAAATATTACTCACCAACAAGAGTCTTCAATAAAGGTATGTAATGTTCATTTATCATTAAAATTAGTCATATTTATTTCTCATTGTTTTCTGTATGTAAAACTAGTTATTTTCTATAAAATATATTTTTTTTAATATTATTGGGTGTCTGGAACGGATTACAGTGGACCCCCGAGTAACGAACAAAATTCATTCCAGAAGCCTGCTCAAGTGCCATTACTAAATGAATTTACTCCCTTAAGAAATAATGTCAAGTAGGTTAGTCCATTTCAGACCCCCAAAAATACACTTACAAAAGCACTTACAATATTATACTTACATACTTGTACGATTTCCGGGGTATTCGTTACTAGTATTGTTATTATACTAGTATAGCATCAACATACATGATAATTTGAAATAATTCTACAACTAGATTAAACTCAAAACCCAATATCTGATTGTTCTCTAAATATGTATGTATAACCATATTATAATTTAAATAATACAGAACTAGAATAAACTCAATCAATTTCTTTACATTAAGTATCTAGTGAATAAGTCTCTAGAATAAACTGCCCCTACATGCCATGGCATGCCAGTGGCTCTCTTGCATTACAGTTTTATAATTGTTTTATATTTGTAACTACCAATAACATTGTACACTTGTAACATGCATTGAAATAAAAATTATTATTATTATTATTATTATTATTATTATTACTGTAATTAGATTTACATTATTTCTTATGGGAAATATTATTTTGATTTTCGGCCAACCTTCTGGAACGGATTAATTATGAAAACTGGTGTTCTACTGTACATAAAATATAAACAATAATGACATGAATATGATTAAACTGCAATAAAATATTTAAGAAAATAAATATTAAAACCATTAAAAAAGCAAACTATTACTATTAAGTCTTATTAACCTGTAAGATGGCATTTATCTTTACACTGAAGGCCTGATCAGAGACCTGGCTACCAGGATGATGAGCCTTAGAACCATTAACAGATAACAAAACAAATACTACATATATAGTAACATGTCAAAAAACTAAGGAGAGAAGGGCAAAATAAGCTTGCATAAAATGCAGTACAGACATGATTTAAATGGATTTTGTTTCATTATTACTAGATGCACAGCACTGCATAGATTCACAAATAACCCGCACATAGAAGAGACGCTAACAACGACGTTTCAGTCCGACTTGGACCATTTACAAAGTCACACTAACAAAAAAGAGTAAGAAATACTTTATGATGGTCAACAACAGTTTACTGGAGGGAAATGCAAGTTAGTTATGATGGTTCCATCTACTGGTACATTCTGGAAAGGGCAAGTTAGGCAAATATGGAAGAAATGTTATTAGAGCACAAAAATAATTACCCAGTAAGGAGGCTATGAGACAATGCTTGGGCAAGGTTGCCTGCAAGCTTCTGTCTTGAAAATGCACTTTTATTCTTGATTTACGTTCCGAGAGTAGTAAGACTCAAAACACATCAAAGGTACTAGTTACAGTATTGCTAAAGTAAATACGTATTTTAAACTTGTAAGTCATTTACTCTACTGTATGCAGTATTATTATTATAATCATAACTAAGTGCTAAACCCATAAGGGTCATACAGCACAATGTACAGTGGACCCTCGGTTTTCGTTGAAAATTCTTTCCAGAATACTGTTTGAGTGTCATTACCGAACGAATTTGTTCCCATAAGGACAAATGTAAATTAGATTAGTCGTTTCAGACCCCCAAAAATACACTTACGAAAATACACTTACATAATTGTTCGAGTTTGGAGGTGAACGAAAACCGAGGGTCCACTGTATGTAGTAGTAATACTGAGATAAAGAAGACAAATTAATACAGTACAGCTTCTCCTCACTTAGTGACGTACTCGTTTACCGACGCCTCAGACTTACGACAGGCTCTCTGACCAGTATGCATGCCTAAATAATGTGTACATATGTATATATAGAGCTGATTTCCTTTATTCTGTTTATTACAATATACAGTATTATTTCTTTTATTAACACATAGGCTGTTTCCCACCAAGGCAGGGTGGCCTGACAAAGAAAAACTTTCATCATTCACTCCATCACTGTCTTGCCAGAGGTGTGCTTACACTACAGCTACAAAATTGCAACATTAACACCCCTCCTTCAGAGTTTATACAGTACACTACTGTATAAACATTTAAAAATGTACCAGAAATGTTATAAATGGTGCAAAGGTGACATTAAAACAATATCAAAGATAGTTGACACAAACCCACTACCATTATAGTATGCTCCTCGCTTAGCGACGAATTCGTTTACCGATGTGGTCTTAGGAACGGAACTCCGTCGTTAAGTGAGGAGAGGCTGTATACAGTGGACCCCCGAGTAACGAGCAAAATTCATTCCAGAAGCCTGCTCAAGTGCCATTACCGAATGAATTTACTCCCTTAAGAAATAATGTCAAGTAGGTTAGTCCATTTCAGACCCCCAAAAATACACTTACAAAAACACTTACAATATTATATTTACATAATTGTACGATTTCTGGGGTGCTTGTTACTCGGGGGTCCACTGTATATACTGTACAAATAAAATACCTTTCATTAGGTGAAAAATTTTCATCATTTATGCTGCCATCAAGTTCGAGTGAGTGAAGGCCAGTAGCACAAGCTGTAATATTGATGTAACCAAGAGGAGAAGAGAAACAGTATTCTGTGCCTGGAAATCCACAGGAGCCTTGTTTCTCTTTGTTTATGCACTTTGCTGACATCTATTAAAAGAAAGCAGAATAAATTAGTGCGTTGAATACTATACTATAAAAATAAAAATATCAAATTAAGTACGTACTGTACATATTCGTATTTTGATTTGTTATAAAGATGAGATGAGTTTGATGGGGCAAAATACTGTGCAACTGATTGGGACTAGGTACACTGATCATTTATTATTTTTATATTCACACAAAAACTGAGAAATTGTCTGACTTAAGCTCATGGTTTTTCAAGTTTGGATACCATGTGAAAATAAATCATATTGTTTGACTACACTGAGTTATCCTAGGATAAATTCTAAGTAAAAGTTCAATGTTGCTCTTCAGCGTATTTTGGTGATTAGTATATAGTAGTACAGTGGACCCCCCGAGTTTCGTAAACCCCGGAAATCATACAATTATTTAAGTATAATATTGTAAGTGCTTTTGTAAGTGTATTTTTGGGGGTCTGAAATAGACTAACCTACTTGACATTTTTTCTTAAGGGAGTAAATTCGTTCTGGAATGAAGTTTTTACGAAACTCGGGGGTCCACTGTATATTGTAAATTAAAACATCTTAAAATTAAGTGGATTGTACCGTATTGTTTTTTGTTGTGCAAATGGGATAAAACAAAATGTAACCCAACATAGCCTGACCTAACCTTTTCTTTCTTTGTTGGGTTTATAAGGGCCACTGACAGCTTATGCTGTATAACAGATAAATAACAAAAAAAGGCACAATTCCTTTCCTTGATGTTCATGTCCACCGCTCAGTTACAGGTTTTGCCTTCTCCGTGTACCGCAAGCCTATGCACAGTGGCATGTACATTCATTACTTCTCTTATCATGCCTCCTCTGTCAAGAAGTGTGTTCTTATCTCCCTCTTTCTCCGTGCTCTCCGCATCTGTGATCCTCAGTTTCTTGAAGCAGAAATTTCCACTCTTCATAATTCATTTTCCCGCCTGGGCTACCCTTCCCATTTCATAGACTCTGCTTTCTCTCGTGCCAAACGGACTTTCTTCTCTCCTAAACCCTCTACTCCTGAGAACTCTCCAGTCCTCTGCCTTCCCTACATCTCTGGTCTCTCTAATCTCAGCAACTCTCTCCGTTCCTTAGACATCAAACTTACCTTTCGTCAGACTAACACTCTTCGCACTAATCTAGTTCTTACCTCCCCTCCCTCCACAGATTCTCCTGGTGTCTACTCTATTTCTTGCTCCTCCTGTCCTCTTCAGTACTTCGGAGAAACTGGCCAATCTCTTTCTGACAGACTCAAGGAGCACAAAAATAGTGTTAGGCTTGCCGACACTAATAATGCTCTTTTCTGTCATGTCAGAGATCACAGTCATCCTATTGATTGGACTTCTGCTAAAACTGTCTACCCTACGTCCAACTTTCATAGTCGCCGCCTGGTTGAATCCTCCCTTATACACAACTTTCCCTGTATGAATCTTAGCCCTGGCTTTGTCTCTGTTGATGCTTTCCTCTCTCATTACATTGTTAAATGCTCTAAACTTCAGAACACCCGTGACTTAACCTGATTCCTTCCCCCTTCATCTCTTCCCTCTTCTCCTTTTTTCTCCTATGGGTTTTCCTTTCTTTCTTTTCTTTTGCCTTGTATTTGTCCTTTTTATTCGCCTTTCCTCCCTCTGTGTTCTCGTCCCACCCTTGCGGGCCGCTAGCCTCATTGCAGTGCTCCTTTCCTAGAATATGACTGTCTCCACTACTACTATTACTACTACTACCTCTTCCACTACTTACTCCATTATTACCCCACTCTCTTGTACCCTCCCCTGTCTGCCTGCCTATATATACCCCTTCCTCCGTCTCTGTGTGTTAGTGTGACTTTGTAAATGGTCCAAGTCGGGCCGAAACGTCGTCGTAAGCTCCTCCCTTCTATATGTGCGGGTTGTGTGTGTACTAACCTAACAGAGCCTAACATAATCATATTAGCAGATATGTAAATGGCATATCTTTGTTTATGTTCACTGTGATTGGCCTGGCACAGCTTGTGACTGATATATGACCAAATGCCTTCTATTATTTTTTGCCACTTTCTCCCAACTGTCAATTAAACAAGAAATAGAATAGTAATCCATGGTGTAAATAGCTTGGTTCCATCATCAAATTTTGCATAACCCTTAAACTGTGGCAGGTCCCAACAATAAATTTTCTGTGCGGCAAAATAAAAAAAAGTTCTTTTTCAAAAAGTACATTTATCTAAAAATAGAAACATGAAATCAGACAAAGCTTACTGTTATATTGTGTGTTGAAATTGGTGGAAAAAACGATCCCTCATCTCTAACATTGGCACAAATGCACCATTATATATGGTTTTCTATTTTTCTAAGCCAAATAATTGTTTATCATTACTTTTTAGTGTAACACAACATTATAGTAAATGTTTTTCAACTTGTTTTAGTACTTGAAACAGGTAGAGAAGCACATCACTTAGTATCCAAAATTACAATATGAACTATAAATTTGTATTCATATTTTTCTTATTTCCAATGCTTGTTTTTGTCGTCCAGTACTACTGTATATACAAGGCACTATCAAATTAGAACTGTTATAAAGTGTGATATTTCTTGAGACATGGAATTAAGCAGAGAGGTTTATCCCACAACTTACAGTAACATCGTTTATCTTTACGCTTCCTTGATTTTCTGGTTGTGTGCTGACACAAATAACATCTTTTCTGTGTTTTTTTATTCTTCTGTGTAGGAGGAATAGGTGCAAGGAAGTGTGTACCAGGCTTTAACCGAAATGGATCACTTTCATTAGAACAGTGGTGAACTGTTGATGGGGTCTCCCTGGTATGTTTCTATTATCTGTCTTATAACAGATAAATGGAATTCAGCTAGCTGTGGTTTCTTTCCAGTTTTCACTTGGAACATGTATGCAATAAGCATTGCCAAATCTAAGATGGAAAAACAATTTACTATACCACTTGCAACTTCTACTGACAATCCACAGACAGAATTTGCATGTCCAATTTATCAGCTAATCGCATATTATTGGTGTAATCAACAACTGCCAGTGGTTTTTCAATAGGTTCATTTGTGTCTGTTCATCTTTCCAGTTTCTCTTATTTCATACCTTTGTATGGTTGTCAACAATGTTACATCTCATCTATCATGCCACCAAAATGCCATCTTGTCATTAGTATGAAACTCCTGCACTTCATTAGTAGCAAATTGTTTTTTGAAAGATGGCATATGTTTTACATTCACTCTCACTGTCTCACATATTTGTGTATTGTTTTCCTGCAAATAATGCAAATAATATGCCTTTTGCCAAGATAAGGTTCCACCATTTTCCAGTAGCTCGATCGCTAGCGCACTCAGCTCACACACTGACGTTTGGAGTTCAAATCTACGGTACGGCTGGAAAACATTAGGGACGTGTTTCCATAAGACACCTGCTGCCACTGTTCACCCATCAATATAAAATGGGTACCTGGGTGTTAGTAGACTGGTGTGTGTCGTATGCTGGGACAAAACTGACCTAATTTGCCCGAAATGCTCAGCATAACAAGCGGTTTCTATATACAGTGGACCCCCGAGTTACGAGCATAATTCATTCCAGAAGGCTGCTCAAGTGCCATTACCAAATGAATTTTCTCCCTTAACCCTTAAACGGTCCACACGTATATTTACGTTAGCACTGCTACTGCCCCAAACGTATATTTACGTTTTATTTTTCCTGCCTCCAAATTTGGCACGATTGGCCTGAGATGCCTGGTCAGCATAGAATGGGTCTTAACACTCAGTGTGTGCCATATTAAAAAAATCTGGGACCACTTAGTACCTTGTGGGAGCACCAGTTAAATTGAGGGCCAGCTAGAGCAAACACTGCGGCAAACACCATAGATTCACTGATGTCATGTCATATTAACACTCCCCTTTGAAGTGGAAAGTGATGTCGGCAGGCTGGCAGGCAAGCTGGCTGCCTGCCTGCCTGGGGACCTGGCTGGCAAACAGCTGGTTGGCCACCTGGCTGGCCAGCAGCTGGCTGGTCAGCTGGGTACCTGATTAGCTGTCTATCTCTGTCTGTATCTATCTGTCTCTGTCTCTATCTGTCTCTATCTCACAGGAACACATACGTAAATACAATTATACATAGTGTAAATTACCTAGGATAACTAAAAAAATCAAGACAAAGTGTTATAATGTGCTTGTGATCTGCGTAATACCAGTTGGTTCATGAGCTACTCTCTGAGACAAGCAAACAGAAAGGAGACGACACACAGGCAGACAGAAAGACAGACACACAGACAGACACACAGGTTTGCGTAACAAATAAAGGGAAGCAATGTAAGCTGTCAAATGTCATCACTGTAATTACTGGACTGATAAGAAGAGATAAGACTATGGCTCACCCATCTCGTGAAATGTCACCAGAGTCATTAGTGGAGATCAGATGAGATAAGGCAGCTACACAAATCTTTTATTATTATTATTATGCACTATTATTATTATCATTATTATTCACTATCATTATTATTATTATTTTTATGCACTATCATTATTATTATTATTTGAGTACAATTTCAGTACCTAATATTAGTGTCAGAACACAGATTGGCTATGAAATCACAAGAACTACTATAAATTGTGATTATGAGAACATAAAAATTATATAAAATAATATAAAAAAGTGAAAAAAAAAGGTATATCGGTAACGATTCTGCAAGCGGCAGGACTCCTGTTGCTGTCAGGTGAGCATCCAGTGCCAACTTCTCCGCCTCATATCTCAGTAACTACTGACCCAAATTCTTTTTTTTTTATCCTATAACACTTAAAAAAATGTGCATTTATTTCTATAATTTTTTTTTTTTTTTCAAAAGATTCGGGGCACTGGGCGAAATAACGTAAATATACGTTTGGACCGTTTAAGGGTTAAGGAATAATGTCAAGTAGGTTAGTCCATTTCAGACCCCCAAAAATACACTTACAAAAGCACTTACAATATTACACTTACATAATTGTACGATTTCCGGGATGCTCGTAACTCGGGGGTCCACTGTACTAGTACTAGAGCGTAATTCCGTAAGTTTTCCATCAAATTTCATACTTTTAGTTTCATTACCATCGGAAAAGATTCTCTTATCATTTCATAAGAAAAATATATATATTTTTTTTTTAATTTTAGCATGTCATTGATGTCACAGCTAGGCCTGTATACCTTGTACATGTACTTGTGGAAATAAAGATATTATATTATATTATTATTAGAGTCCTAAGGTGTCACTTCTATTTTCTAAAGTTTTCTTTTCTGTATAAACAATGTCCAATTCTAAATTAGTTTCACAATCATGCATAACAAACAATTTTATACCAAAGAGATGTCTTTTGCTAGGTATATATTGTTTGTATGAAAGCCTCCCTTTGAATAAAATCAAAGATTCATCAATAATGATGTTAAAGGGAAAAAAGATTTCACTAAATTTCCCTTTCAGGTACATAGTCACTTCTCTGATTTTGTGTAGTAAATCATTATGTCAGAGAAATTCAGCATATGCAGCAACAAAAGAAATCTTTCAAATGGCATTATCTCACTGAAGGCTGGAGTTGCTATAAGTCTATCTGTACTCCAGCATTTCAAAATATTGCTTTTACAAACATGTGGCATTAGCATTAGTGTTGCAAAGAAAAGATACTACATCTCTGCAACATTAGTGTCTTTCCACTGTTGAAGTCAAAATTTCGCTGAAACACCTGTATTTGTCATTGTGTACTGATAATAACTGTTTGTCAGAGCTACAATAATATTCATAAGGGTCTCATCATAAAATAATTGGAAATAATCAAGTTCAGTGGAATCAACTGTTATTGGACAATTTGGCCAAATTCCACTGTTAGTAATACCAAATTGTAAAAAACTTGCTGGCATGGCAGCCGGTGGGTCATGTGCTATTGGCACAAAAGTTCGTGGTGCCATACATGGTGATGGCATGGAAGCTGGTGGTGGCACAACAGGTCCTGGTTACACTGAATATGATGTACAGTACTAAGGCCAATATGTGCATCTTCACTATTACTTTTACTATCTTCTTCTAAATACAGTGGACCTCCAGAAATCGAACATTTTCGTTCCAGAATGTTGTTCAAGTGCTGTTACCGAACGAATTTATTCCCATAAGGAATAATGTAAATTAGATTAGTCCATTTCAGAGCCCCAAAAATACACTTGCAAAAATACACTTACATGCACTGGGGGCATACGCCCCCAGTGCATGTTCTTCAACCAGTTCTCTCACCTCACCCTCCTGCATGTTCTCGGACCCTTCACCACCAACTAGCCTTGCTAACTCTACAGTGATTTGATCTTTCGCAGCCTTGAACCCTGGCGCACTCTTCACCTCCTTGGCGATGAAGGTCCTGGTAGGCATCTTCTTCCAATACTGGGCTGTTTCATCCATATTCCACACCTGCTCAGGCCTGTATCCCTTCTCATTGATGATTTTTTTCAAAGCGCCAAGGAATGCAGCTGCCGAAACGTGATATGCCGAACCTGATTCTCCACTCATCTTCAGGTTGTGCAGGGAGAACTGTCTCTTAAATTTATCAAACCATCCTTTACTTGCTAGGAAGTCAGGATGGGTGATGGTAGGATGTCCTGGTTCTCCACTGGTGCTAGCCTCATCACTAGCCAACGTATCGTACAAAGTCTTACGCTTTGTATGAATTGAATTGCTGTCTATGGGATTTCCTTTTCTATTTTGGTCTGAAATCCACACAAATAATGCTGATTTCATCTTAGACATCGCACTGTTTCTTACTTGTGACACTTGCTTGGCTGAGGGAAGAGCATTAGATGCTATTGCTGCCCTTATCTTTGCCTCATTTTTCTTGATAGAGCACACTGTGCTTTCATTTACATTAAATAATTTTCCAATGGCAGAATTGCTCAAATAACCTGCCCTACACTTGTCTAGCAATTTCACCTTCTCCTCCAGATTCATAACTTTCTTTGAGCGCTTAGGGGTTGGTTCATCAATGGCGGTTGCTGCTTGCTTGGGGGCCATACTTGCACCACCACACAAACACATGTGTGCGGTAGGACACAAACAGTAACTGGACACGACCAACGCGAACAGTAACTGGACAATGACTGAGTGATTGGCGGGCTGCCGGTCGAGGGGGTAAGAGGGAGGGTAGTAGGGACGCGGCGGGAGCGTTTTCCCGTACTTTTTTCTCGCATTTGTTTGGTAAATATAATTGGAAGGCTGGGTATTCGTGAATGTTCAAAGCTCGCAAAAGTGGAACTTGTGAAAGTGGAGGGCTAGCTGTATTTCTATTGGGGCCCTTGGACACCAATGGAGGTAAGTGTGGTTAATGACACCTTGGTCTTGTCAACCACCACCCACTTTGGTCTTGTCAACCACCACCCACCTTGATCTTGTCAACCACCACCCACCAATCCCTCCTCCTCAAACATAAACACATCACTTTGCACATCTCCACATGTACTCTCAATATATCTTATGGTATTACAATGAGACATGCAACTTATAACTAGTACTTAATAAAAATGTGCATTTATATTTTATATAACCTATTATATTGAGAAAATCAGTTTAATCAGCTCTTTTAAGTCTTTAGGGTGGCCTGACCTAAAACCTCATAGCAAATTCTGAATAATTCAATATAATTAGGTATTCATGTGATTTAATTACTACAATACATGCTGGGCTCCATAGCCCCCATAACAAGTCCATAATACCCCATAACAACCACCACCCACCTTGATCTTGTCAACCACCACCCACCTTGATCTTTTCAACCAACACCCACCTTGATCTTGTCAACCACCACCCACCTTGGTCTTGTCAACCACCACCCACCTTGATCTTGTCAACTGCCACCCACCTTGGTCTTGTCAACAACCACCCACCTTGATCTTGTCAACCACCACCCACCTTGGTCTTGTCAACCACCACCCACCTTGGTCTTGTCAACCACCACCCACCTTGGTCTTGTCAACCACCACCCACCTTGGTCTTGTCAACCACCACCCACCTTGGTCTTGTCAACCACCACCCACCTTGGTCTTGTCAACCGCCACCCACCTTGATCTTGTCAACCGCCACCAACCTTGTTCTTGTCAACCACCACCCACCTTGATCTTGTCAACCACCACCCACCTTGGTCTTGTCAACCACCACCCACCTTGATCTTGTCAACCGCCACCAACCTTGGTCTTGTCAACCACCACCCACCTTGATCTTGTCAACTGCCACCAACCTTGGTCTTGTCAACCGCCACCCACCTTGGTCTTGTCAACCGCCACCAACCTTGGTCTTGTCAACCGCCACCAACCTTGGTCTTGTCAACCGCCACCAACCTTGATCTTGTCAACCACCACCCACCTTGGTCTTGTCAACCACCACCCACCTTGGTCTTGTCAACCACCACCCACCTTGGTCTTGTCAACCACCACCCACCTTGGTCTTGTCAACCACCACCCACCTTGATCTTGTCAACCACCACCCACCTTGATCTTGTCAACCACCACCCACCTTGGTCTTGTCAACCACCACCCACCTTGGTCTTGTCAACCACCACCCACCTTGATCTTGTCAACCACCACCCACCTTGATCTTGTCAACCACCACCCACCTTGGTCTTGTCAACCACCACCCACCTTGGTCTTGTCAACCACCACCCACCTTGGTCTTGTCAACCACCACCCACCTTGGTCTTGTCAACCACCATCCACCTTGGTCTTGTCAACCACCACCCACCTTGGTCTTGTCAACCACCACCAACCTTGGTCTTGTCAACCACCACCCACCTTGGTCTTGTCAACCACCACCAACCTTGGTCTTGTCAACCCCCACCCACCTTGGTCTTGTCAACCACCACCCACCTTGGTCTTGTCAACCACCACCCACCTTGGTCTTGTCAACCACCACCCACCTTGGTCTTGTCAACCGCCACCAACCTTGATCTTGTCAACCGCCACCAACCTTGTTCTTGTCAACCACCACCCACCTTGATCTTGTCAACCACCACCAACTTTGGTCTTGTCAACCCCCACCCACCTTGGTCTTGTCAACCACCACCCACCTTGGTCTTGTCAACCACCACCCACCTTGATCTTGTCAACCGCCACCAACCTTGTTCTTGTCAACCACCACCCACCTTGATCTTGTCAACCACCACCAACATTGGTCTTGTCAACCCCCACCCACCTTGGTCTTGTCAACCACCACCACCTTGGTCTTGTCAACCCCACCCACCTTGATCTTGTCAACCGCCACCAACCTTGTTCTTGTCAACCACCACCCACCTTGATCTTGTCAACCACCACCAACTTTGGTCTTGTCAACCCCACCCACCTTGGTCTTGTCAACCACCACCACCTTGGTCTTGTCAACCACCACCCACCTTGATCTTGTCAACTGCCACCAACCTTGGTCTTGTCAACCACCACCCACCTTGATCTTGTCAACCGCCACCAACCTTGATCTTGTTAACCACCATCCACCTTGATCTTGTCAACCGCCACCAACCTTGGTCTTGTCAACCGCCACCAACCTTGATCTTGTTAACCACCATCCACCTTGATCTTGTCAACCGCCACCAACCTTGGTCTTGTCAACCCCACCCACCTTGGATCTTGTCAACCCCACCAACCTTGATCTTGTCAACCACCACCCACCTTGGTCTTGTCAACCACCACCCACCTTGATCTTGTCAACCACCACCCACCTTGATCTTGTCAACCACCACCCACCTTGGTCTTGTCAACCACCACCCACCTTGATCTTGTCAACCGCCACCAACCTTGATCTTGTCAACCACCACCAACCTTGATCTTGTCAACCGCCACCCACCTTGATCTTGTCAACCGCCACCAACCTTGATCTTGTCAACCGCCACCAACCTTGGGCTTGTCAACCGCCACCCACCTTGATCTTGTCAACCGCCACCAACCTTGGTCTTGTCAACCACCACCCACCTTGATCTTGTCAACCGCCACCAACCTTGGTCTTGTCAACCACCACCCACCTTGATCTTGTCAACCACCACCCACCTTGATCTTGTCAACCACCACCAACCTTGGGCTTGTCAACCGCCACCCACCTTGATCTTGTCAACCACCACCCACCTTGGTCTTGTCAACCACCACCCACCTTGGTCTTGTCAACCACCACCCACCTTGATCTTGTCAACCACCACCAACCTTGATCTTGTCAACCACCACCAACCTTGGGCTTGTCAACCGCCACCCACCTTGATCTTGTCAACCACCACCCACCTTGATCTTGTCAACCACCACCCACCTTGGTCTTGTCAACCACCACCCACAGGATGTGCACCTCGTGTTGTTGTGTTGGGTTTATCAGGGCCATTGACAGCGTAAGCCGTATCGAGCCCGACTTTTCGATGGCACGAGGAAGATTTGTTGCCCAAGGCTGGGCGATGAGAGAAAAGGAACAAAATTTTCTTTGTAAATGGAGATAGAAACTTGAAGTTTCCAATTAGATCCGGTGGACTCCCTTGCCAAGCCTCAGCAGAGCGGGACGCCTACACTCCCCCACTCCCCTGAGTTCAGTAACCGGCTTCCCATCAAAGACCGTTAAAGAATTTTCCGCAGAGCGGAAAAAATGGAGCTGGTTAAAGTAAGCCGATGAACAGGTGCCCTTGTTCATCGGCAAAATTGATGAGAACAAGCGTCCCAGAGACAACGGGGAAAATTTATCAGCGATACTCAGGCGAGAGAGAGACACCCACACCTGACGAAGACTGGCGCAGAAGTCATATGCACCTCTTGGTACACAGTACTTCTTTCTTTGCTGGGTTTATAAGGGTCACTGACTGCTTACGCCGTATTAAACCTTCATACGACACAACTGCAAGTAAGTTTTTCAGGTATACACAAATACAGTTACAAAAATTATCATACATAGCAACATATATGTAGAAAACCTAGGATAACCAAAAAAAGTCAGAGTTAGTTTAATATCTTTATTATGCACCCCATACCCATCCTGTGGGCGGTAGTCAGAAGATTACAGAGGTACATAATGGGTCCAGGGACTGGGCCACAAAGTTTTGATAACTGAACAAGGTACAATGAACTCACAAGTGTCAAAGGTAATAGAGGGACTTATTTCCATTGGGGTCCTTTTCTTGGGTTTGTAAGGGCCGCTGACAGCTTACGCCTTATCGAGCCCTGCTTCCCGATGTAAGTTTATTTAGGTACAGGTACAATGAATACAATTATCATACATAGTGTAAATTACCTAGGATAACCCAAAACAAAAGTCAGACAAAGTGACTTATTTCCATTGTGGTCCTTGTAATATATCATTATTTAAAGCTTAAAAGTTAAAACAGCTAAGTAACTCAACTGTGTGAAAATCACTTAGGGACACCAATGGAAATAAGTCACTCTTGACTTTTATGGGGGTTATCCTAGGTTCACTACACATACATTGCTATGTATGATAATCAATGTATGAGGCGAGAGCGTTACCAACCAAGCCTATTTATCATGCTTCCACAATGGCTGAACTCAACAGACCTTTTACAGGCTCGATAGATATTTAACAGTTAGGCTGTAGATATACAGGATATTACAGGCGATTTCGGGTAGATATTACAGGCTTGATTACAGGCTTGGTAGATATTACAGGCTTGGTAGATATTACAGGCTTGGTAGATATTACAGGCTTGGTAGATATTACAGGCTTGGTAGATATTACAGGCTTGGTAGATATTACAGGCTTGGTAGATATTACAGGCTTGGTAGATATTACAGGCTCGGTAGATATTACAGGCTCGGTAGATATAACAGGCTTGGTAGATATTACAGGCTCGGTAGATATTACAGGCTTAGTAGATATTACAGACTGTTCAACTGCCTCCCAGCATACATAAGCAGGAATTACCAATAGACCCCTGGCTGTCTTGAAGAGGGCACTGGACAAGCACCTAAAGACAGTACCTGATCAGCCGGGCTGTGGTTCCTACGTCGGTTTACGTGCGGCCTGGGTGATCAGACCCTGAGCCACCATGAGACCTGGTCACAGACCGGGCCGCGGGGGCGTTCACCCCCGAAACCCTCTCTAGGTATACTTCAGGCCTTCTGCTGGCTTACCCCTCCACCCCTTTAAAAATTACACGATCAAGGATACCTCTATGAATGAATGCGTAGGTACGAAATGATCACAAACTGCATATCACCACCAAAAGTAGTTGATCATTACGATTACTAATCATGACCATGTAAGTGATGAAAGTTGTTTACCATTATAATGACTAAATTGTTATTTAACTTCTGTCCCTCACATAGATTATAATGCATTAAAGACTGACACACACACACAGCCCTTTGACAACTGGTACATATAACACACACACACACCAACAACACCCCCAACCACAACACAACACACACACAACAACACCACACGCCGATGGCCAGGGGTAGTCTGTAGCACGGAGGCCGGTTCACCCTGCAAGCCGAAACATTTCAGTTTTCGTTACATCACACTACACACACTACATACAACAGGCCAGTTCATCACACAGGACATTACAACACACACAAAGGCGACGGGGCCGGATCACATCTCTCCATGGGTCCTGAGAGAGAGAGATGAGGCGCTATGTGTACCGCTAACAACAATATTCAACACATCTATCGAAACGGAGACTACCTGAGGTATGGAAGACAGCAAATGTAGTCCCAATTTTTAAAAAAGGAGACAGACATGAAGCACTAAACTACAGACCAGTGTCACTGACATGTATAGTATGCAAAGTCATGGAGAAGATTATCAGGAGAAGAGTGGTGGAACACCTAGAAAGGAATGAGCTTATCAACGACAGCCAACACGGTTTCAGGGACGGGAAATCCTGTGTCACAAACTTACTGGAGTTCTACGACAGGGTGACAGCGGTAAGACAAGAGAGAGAGGGGTGGGTATATTGCATTTTCTTGGACTGTAAGAAAGCGTTTGACACAGTTCCACACAAGAGATTAGTGCAAGAGCTAGAGGACCAGGCAGGGATAACAGGGAAGGCACTCCAATGGATCAGGGAATACCTGTCAGGAAGACAGCAGAGTCGTGGTTCGTGGCGAGGTGTGAGAGTGGGCGCCTGTGACAAGTGGGGTTCCACAGGGGTCAGTCCTAGGACCGGTGCTGTTTCTGGTATTTGTGAACGACATGGCGGAAGGAATAGCCTCCGAAGTGTCCCTGTTTGTAGATGATATGAAGTTGATGAGAAGAATTCAATCGGACGAGGACCAGGCAGAACTACAAAGGGATCTGGACAGGCTGCAGGACTGGTCCAGAAATTGGCTCCTGGAGTTCAACCCCACCAAGTGCAAAGTCATGAAGATTGGGGAAGGGCAAAGAAGACCGCAGACGGAGTACAGTCTAGAAGGCCAGAGTCTACAAACCTCACTCAAGGAAAAAGATCTTGGGGTGAGTATAACACCAGGCACATCTCCTGAGGCGCACATCAACCAAATAACTGCTGCAGCATACGGGCGCCTAGCAAACCTAAGAACAGCATTTCGACATCTTAATAAGGAATCGTTCAGAACCCTGTACACTGTGTACGTTAGGCCCATACTGGAGTATGCAGCACCAGTTTGGAACCCACAGCTAACCAAGCACATAAAGAAACTAGAGAAAGTGCAAAGGGAAATCGACCTGACGACACTGGAGGACAGGAGAGATAGGGGGGACATGATAACGACATATAAAATACTGAGAGAAATTGACAAGGTGGACAGAGACAGAATGTTCCAGAGATGGGACACAGCAACAAGGGGTCACAGTTGGAAGTTGAAGACTCAGATGAATCACAGGAATGTTAGGAAGTATATTTCTTCAGTCACAGAGTGGTCAGAAAGTGGAATAGCTTGGGAAGTGATGTAGTGGAGGCAGGATCCATTCATAGCTTCAAGAAGAGGTATGATAAGGCTCATGGCGAAGGGAGAGTGACCCAGTAGCGGCCAGGAGCTATGAATCGATCCCTGCAACCACAACTAGGTGAGTACAGGAGCTGTGATTCGACCCCAGCAACAACAAATAGGTGTGTATAGACGAGCACACACATGAAGTTGTATAAACAAAATTCTTGCAGTTTTACTCACTACTGTATATATTATCCTAACAGATTTCTTATGAATATTAATTCTTTATGCTAATAAAATTATCTTTTAAAAGTTTATATAATAATATCATTATTGCATAGAACTCTGCTCCAAGACCTAAGATTAGTTCCTAACTAGTATCATTTTTTTCCCCATTACTGAGAAGTTGTGGGAATAAATTTGATTTTCATTTAAGTAGTCTGGCTTTCTCGTAGGTCCATTGACTATAAATTTCCGGATTCATTTGTATTACGTTCATTGGTTGATGATCTTCCACTTCCGTGGTGGCAGCTCCTCGTCTCTCAGTCCTTACCCAACTCTCACCAGTAAGGAGGACAGGCAGCTCGTTTTCTAGAAAACAAGAAGAATTTGGTATTTTATAGGTGTCATTTTATTCGGCAAACATTGCTAAACATGACAAAAACAATCAGTGTGAACGATAACTTCAGGAATATTTTCTTTCCCCACACCTGGAGTATACCTGGAGAGAGTTCCAGGGGTCAACGCCCCTGCGGCCGGTCTGTGACCAGATCTCATGTTGGATCAGAGTCTGATCAACCAGGCTGTTACTGCTGGCCGCACGCGATCCAACGTACTAACAACAGCCTGGCTGGTCAGGTACCGACTTTAGGTGCCTGTCCAGTACCTGCTTGAAGACAGCCAGGGGGTTGTTGGTAATCCCCCTGATGTATGCTGGGAGGCACTTGAACAGTCTTGGACCCCTGACACTTATTGTGTTGTCTCTCAACGTGCTAGTGACACCCCTGCTTTTCATTGGGGGGATGTTACATCGCCTGCCGAGTCTTTTGCTTTCGTAGGGAGTGACTCTCGTGTGCAAGTTTGGTACTAATCCCTCGAGAATTTTCCACGTGTATATAATAATGTATCTTCTAGCAAGAATGTGCATATCTCTGTATGGTATGTTAATATCAGACCAATATATGGAAGGATGTGTAAGTACACATAAGTACAATTATTCTACATAGTATAGTTTACCTAGGATAACCCCCACAAAAAAGTCAAAGTGACTTATTTCCATTGGAGTCCTACCTGGAGTATACCTGGAGAGGGTTTCGGGGGTCAACGCCCCAGCGGCCCGGTCGGTGACCAGGCCTCGGTGTGGATCAGGGCCTAATCAACAAGGCTGTAATTTAATCTCGTGGCCGACGGTCCAGGACTCAAACCTGCAATACTTACGTCGCAGCCCAGGCAGAGATAGAAGAAAATGGTGCCTTGACCCACTCTGCCCTCGCTTGGTTATAACAAAGTAGATGTGAGCAGCTTATGTTGTTAATTTATATCCACTTGGCACATTCGGTTTATTTCTTCATGCCCCGGTGCTTCTAATTCAGAATGTTCATCTATCTTAATCTTGTCTCCCATTGCACTTGACTCACAACGCATCTAAACATTAGGAAACCTTCAGGTTCGATCCAAGAGAGCCACTTTAGCGTAAAACACCCAATCTGAGGGTGATTAAATCTTCCTTGGGGTGAAATTTGAGGAAAACATAGGATGGGAATGTTGTTGAGAGGGATTAGTACCAAATTTGCACACGAGTGTCACTCCCTACGAAAGCAAAAGACTCGGCAGACGATGTAACATCCCCCCAATGAAAAGCAGGGGTGCCACTAGCACGTTGAGAGACAACACAATAAGTGTCAGGGGCCCAAGACTGTTCAACTGCCTCCCAGCATACATAAGGGGGATTACCATTAGACCCCTGGCTGTCTTCAAGCAGGCACTGGACAGGCACCTAAAGTCGGTGCCTGACCAGCCAGGCTGTGGTTCGTACGTTGGACTGCGTGCGGCCAGCAGTAACAGCCTGGTTGATCAGGCTCTGATCCAACATGAGGGCTGGTCATAGACCGGGCCGCAGGGGCGTTGACCCCTGGAACTCTCTCCAGGTAAACTCCAGGATGGAGGGCGTATGCTGTTGATGGATAGGGGTGTTCCGTTGACGGAGTTGGTAGGAATATTCTGTTGACGGAGGGGAGGGGGGCTACTGTTGACCTGGATACCTGGACGTGGCAGGAGTATACCTGGAGAGGGTTTTGGGGTCAACGCCCCCGTGGCCTGGTCTGTGACCAGGCCTGGCGGTGGATCAGGGCCTGATCAACCAGGCTGTTACTGCTGGGAGAGTTCTGTTTGACGGAGGGGAGGGGAGTCTTGTCCAGTCTGATGGTCTTGCTTAATCCAGCAGTCTAGATCCAATCCAGTCCCTTGGATTAAGAGCCCTTCAGTGACATCAAGGCAGTCCTCTTAAAGGAATGAAGATGATGTGACCATATGACCTGTGTTCAGTTGAAGATACAAAATTTTGGGAAAGAGATGAAAGGAGGGACATGGTGGAGTCATCGGAAGATTGAGACACTTATGCAACACATGGGAATCTTTATTAAGGAAGCGTTTCGCCACACAGTGGCTTCATCAGTCATCAAAGCAGAAAGGTGTAAGGAGAGAAGGAGTTAGAGGTAATCAGTCCCTCCAGGCCGAGGGACTGATTACCTCAAACTCCTCCTCTCCTTACACCTTTCTGCTTTGTATTGGACTGATGAAGCCACTGTGTGGTAAAACGTTTCCTTAATAAAGATTCCCATATGTTGCATAAGTGTCTCAATCTTCAACTCGTCGGTTTTCAAAACCATTTATCACCGAGTCATCAGAACCTCCAGTGGTAATCCGAAATGAAGAGGGTTAACACGAGAGTAAGAAGGCAGACTGAGGGAAGCAACTTGACTTTAATGGCAGAAACTGAACAGAACAAAAAGACACAATACCGTGACTGGAACAATACACAAATAACACACACACAGGAGAAAGAAGCTTATGGCGACGTTTTGGTCCGAATTGGACCAATCACACAGACGCACGAAGGGAAGGAAGCAATCTCTAATTATTCTTTAACCCGCAGGGCCATGAAGTTCATGCAGGGGAATAAGGCAGCACGGACAATGAGCATCACTGTAGTCTTGTAATAGTTCACATTCCTCGGTAGTATAGTGGTGAGTATCCCCGCCTGTCACGCGGGAGACCGGGGTTCGATTCCCTGCCGGGGAGGATCATGTTTTGGGTAGCTTTGAAAAGAGACTAAACAAATATATGAGTGAGAGGGCCTGGGTGTGATTAGTGCCTGAGGTATTGAAGCAATTCTTGGGTGGCTTTGGGAAGAGGTTGGACAGATGGGAGGGTGAGAGTAGTTGGTCTTGAGAAGGACCTGTCTTGTATGGGCCAATAGGCCTTCTTTATTGTTCATTCCCATGTTCTTAATATTAAATTTTACATATAGGTTTTCGAATGTGAACAGATGAAAGACACCGAGATACAGCCGTAGTCCTTGATGAATATCAAGCTGGCAGACTGGTACAAGGGAACCTTACAGGAGAATACAATGCGGGGAATGAGAACTTGAAGCTGTGTAATGTGTAATATATTTATTATACACCCCATGCCCATCCTGTGGGCGGTAGTTAAAATTACATAGGTACATAATGGGTCCAGTGTGATGTAACCTAGCTGGACATGTAGTCACTTGCACACTGTAAGGGGGATACTTGCTGACTATATCAGCACAAGCCATGGCAAAATCATCCACATACAAAGAGGACCAAATTCTCTGAGGTAGTACTGAGACCAGACTACTAATACCTGATAGGAAGAGGGTTATGCTAAAAATACACCCTTGTGGAATGCTTTCTGCTTGAATAAAATTTGGTGCAAAGCCATTATTGATCCAGACACTAAAATGTCAATTTGTCATGAAGGCCTTGAAAAAAAAAATGGAATTTGCCTTACAGGACAAAATAATGGACCTGGGATAAGATGTGCTATCGCCATGCAGTATCATAAGACTTTTCAAAGTCTAATAAGACTACCATTACAAACTTATCTTTGGGCAAAGGTATTGAAAATGCACATATTACACCAGAGTAGAGGATCAATACTGGAACAGCAGCTTCTGCGAGTTCTGTATCCATAGTGACGTAGAGATACACAGCTGTAGTGTTTATTTTTCCATTGTGTCGGTATTTTATACCATTTATTTCCACAGCTGTAGGTCTCAAAGTACGACAGTCAATCCTGTTAGCCTTATGTTCATTCAATTCGGATTTTTTCTCCAACACGCAATTATACTTTTTGTATCAAACTGATCATTATTATTCTGTTTAATCATCTTCCGGTGGTCTGTCTCGAGTAACCTAAAATATCCCTACAGTTAGTTAGTTTGATATCTTTATTATGCACCCCATACCCATCCTGTGGGCGGTAGTCAAAAGATTACAGAGGTACATAATGGGTCCAGGGACTGGACCTCAAAGTTTGATAGCTGAGTAAGTTACAAAGGTAATGAACTCAGATGGTCACAATTATGACAAGTTACAAAGGTATTTGCAGATTACAGAGGTATATATAGGGTCCAGAGACTGGGCCCCAAAGTTTTGATAGCTGAACAAGGTACAATGGTAATTAATTCACTAATTACAAGGTAATGAATCATGTAAGTAAATTTACTTACGTCTGTACATGGTTGCACTCATGAACAAATTATAAAACAATGAGCAATCTATTAGTCTACACCCAGCCACAACTGTAATGAGTTATTGGTGCAAATTTTAATTGTTGGGTCACACACACACACATATACATATACACATACATATATACACACACACATACACACACATACATGTATATACATACACACATACACATACACACATGTACATACACACACACACACACACACGTGTCAATGCTTTATTTACAGGGAGCAAAGTCAGGGTATTTTTCCAGAATGGTCTGTAATATACCACTGTGGATAAAATACTTTGACATATCTTGAACATTTCTGAATGAGTAGTCTCTGAATTCATTAATTTTATCGCACTCCAATACATAATGACGCAGGGTGTGACAATAATCCAACTGGCAAAGTTTACATCTTGTTTGGTCTACATCTGGTGGTGGTGATTTAACCTGCCAAAGATACTTGTAACCCAGCCGGAGGCGGGCGGTAGTGACATCCAAGAGTCTGCTTATTTTGTTGGATGCACCATAGACATGTGGCTCCTCCTGCATGATAGAATGATGATAGATGGACTGACTGGTGTCAAACTCCCTGAGTCTTAAGTCAATAAAATTCACTTATCCCTACAGGATCCATTAAATAAGTGATATTGGATTGCGTCAGATCCAAGAAATAAGGGAACCAATGACCGGATTCAAAACTGGTATACTTGTCCGGATTCAATAAGTGGACGGGGTTTTAGGTGGCCTTATCAAACACCAAAACAATAAGTAAAGTAAGTAAAGTAAAGTAAAGTTTTATTTCATTGCAGATTGCAGATTACATAGGTATCGGTAGTTACAATGTAAATTGAGTGCAAGGAGACCCACTGACATGCCATGGCATTAGGGGCAGCTTATTCTATTCCTTAAAGACTATGTACTTAATATTAGAGAAATTTATTGAGTTTATTCTAGTTAAAAATTATTTTCAAAATTACAATATGATGAAATTTTACTGTTTAAATTATTATATAATGATATTAGATTGTTACAGGTGTTAAGATTCTTGAATGATAATATGGAATTGAGATTATCTTAAGGAAAATAACATTGAGCATTTTTGACATTAACTTATAATATGAATAGGGGGTAACATAATAGTAACATATTATATAACAATACCTTCAATAACTTAAAGCGGTAAGATTGTCCAACGCTGGGCCGCAGTGATTTCACAAGGACCGTTTGGAAGGAAATCCCTCATTTATGGCAGAATGAACTGGTACGCTCGCTCTCTACTTCGGCATTGAGTTCTGTCCGATCTTTCAATGGTCCCTGCCCTTGGGCTCGCCATCCCAATCGCTCAGTGGATGTTGCACTGACTCGCCTCGGGTTGGGCACTCAGACTGGCGGCTCATCTACACCTCCTTCGAATGATGGACTCTCCGTACTGTCCGTGGTGTCCCTCACAGCCTGAGACGCTGGAA